>MCJB01048818.1:0-44719 GCA_002018475.1 Nicotiana obtusifolia
TATATCTATATTTATATCTATATATATATATACACACACATTATGCACAACACTTATATAAAGCAATATCTATATATATATATATATATATATATATATATATATGTATATATATACACATTATATACAACACTTATATAAATCAATATCTATATATCTATATTTATATATATATATATATATAGATATATATATATATAGATATAGATATAAATATACATTATATACAATACTTATATAAAACAATATATTTATATAATACATATACATAGTTTATATGTATATATATACAATATATACAACATATATATATATAAAATGCTTATTAAAAGAAATTTCCGTTGATTTTTAAAAAAAAACCGTTAGGCCCGTTGGGCCCGCGGGCCGGTCCCAACCCACGAGCCCGCCAGGCCCGGCACCGCCTCAGGCCCAGGCCCGTTATGCCCAGGCCCGCGGTGGGCCACAGCCTTACGTGCGACACTTGATAACTTATTTACGATCTTACATAACTCGGTCACGATTTTGCCGTGCCAAGCCTTTTATTGTAGAGAACTTGATTATTTTGTTTGATGAATTACAAATGAAAAACCCCCTTTATATACTAGTTTCATAGGGGCTAGTGAATAAATAATAATTATATACAAGACCCTTATTATTTACAAGTAAGTCCCGTCTCTAGAATATTCTACATAGCTAGAATCTTCTAAGGACTTTTCCTAGCAATTCTATAGGGTTTTAAGGTCTTCCATGAGAAATCTCCATATTTCTCTAGAACCTTCCCACATGTGCTAGCCTATTTCATATGTAAGCTTCTACATGGCATTAATATATGCCAAATGGCACTTACGTGGCATGATGATGTGGTGGGTCATGACACTCTCTCCCACCCAATTTTGTGACGCCCTCGGCACAAATCATCGACACATACGTACACACCTCGCCTTGGTGTTGCCGGAGATCTTTGTCCATTAGCCATGATGCTCTATCGAGCGGTTCGTCTTCCCATGTCACAAGGTACTCGTCACCTTTCTTCTTTCCCTATTTGTACTTGACGATTAGCAATGATGGCCTCAATCCCCCGCCCGTCGGATGCCTCTCCTTACTCTTGGCCTGAATCTCCTCGTGACTCGATCAAGTCTAGCAGCTTCTCAAGCATTGGGTATATGCTTCCACTCCCTATTTGGCTGTCGTATGTGGTCGCAACTTTACTGGTGAACTTGACTCCTCTGCTTGGTGCTTCGTCTAAGTCCGATAGCGTGCCATCACTTTGTAACTCGCCATCCTCTTCAACTATGTCCGCCAAACATTTCTTGCTACCACCATGCTCCATTTTCTTGGCGCCAAGATAGGCTTTGGAATCCCCTACTTTCCGCTTAGATTCCAAGCGCATCCCCCTAATGCAGGCGGTCCCTCCTGTGTCACCCTTGTGTGCCTGAGCAAAATTCCTGATTATTGCTGCAAGCCTCTCCAAATCTGGGCATCCACTTGCCCGATGTGATCCTTTACAGAAGTAGCACTCTCCCTTAGGCACGTAATTGCTACCATTTTTCGGCCCCTTTCCGTTTCTCTTGGACTCCTGTCCGTTATGGGATGGCCCCTTGCCATTACCCTTGTATACCTCGGCTATGCCTTTCCCATTATCCTCGTCATGATCTCCCTCACCCCTCTCGGCGTTGCCTTCTTTGGACTTGGCAGGCTCCATCTTGAAGTCAACAAGCGACTCGGCTACCGCTATGGCCTCGTTCACGTTGGCTACTTGATGTCTTCTTAACTCCTGCTTTGCCCAATTTTGCAACCCATCCATGAAGTAGAAGAGTGATCTTCCTCGAATAATGACGAGATTTGCAGCATTAAGGTAGTGAACTCACTCACATACTCCCCAATTGTGGTCATCTGTCAGAGTTCCCTTAGCTTCCGCCTGGCTTCATACACCACATTCACCGGGTAGAATTGCTTCTTCAACTCCTTCTTGAACTGCTCCCACGTCTCAATCTTGCATAGCCCCTTCTCTATGTCAGCACACTTTTGACACCACCATAACGCAGCAATTTCTGTGAGGTACAATACATTGGTGTTGATCTTAGCCTCATCGTCCCTCACTCTACCGTGCCTGAAGTAGTTCTCCAAGTGCCAAAGGAAGTTCTCCACTTCTTGTGCATCACGAACACCTTTGAACACCGCCGGTTTGGGAGCCTCGATCTTGGCCTCCCTTGCCACAACAACATTACTGTCTGCCTTGGTCACGCCAGCATCGACACGCTCCTCGAGTGCCTTTATCTTAGCATCCCTGGCATCGATACTGCTTACCGCCTCCATGAGTCTGCACTCCAAGGTAGTGATGGTTTGTCTTAGCTCCATCTCGGCCTACGTGCACCCTCCAAGTCGTTTCGGATTCTCTCAATCTCCTCAAGAGTGTGTCACTCAAGAACGCTAAGGGTGCCTTCCACCTTCCCTAAGCGTTGGCCAAAGATCTCGATGGCATCCATCCCCTCGTTCACCTTCATCACCCACTCTTTACCGAGCGAGATGTCCTCCGGCGGGACCTCTACTTCATCCTCGCTTGCCACAGTGGCAAATGGTTCCTGGGATGTAAGCCCCTCATTTGGCACAATCTCGGGCGGCACCTCTTGTCTCTTGTTGGTGGTATTCCTCTTTTTGCTACGGCTCTTCTTGCCAGTAGTATCCTGGATGATGTTGGCTTGGGTGTTGGCAGCGTTAATTTCTACGCCGTTCGTCATTCCCTTAGTTGCAACCTTTGCTCTGATACCACGTTGTCACATCCTTAGTCTTGAACTAAGCGCACGTCCGGCACTTGACAACTTGCTTACGATCTTACACAACTCAATCACGATCTTGCTGCGTCAAGTCAGCCTAAAATACTACACTCAAGATCGCTAAGGGAATGTTAGATAAGAAAGACAAGAGAAATTTGCCAAAGGAAGCTTTTTATAGTAGATAACTTGATTATTTGTTTGATGAGTTACAAATGAATTACCCCCTTTATATACTAGTTTCATAGGGGCTAATGAGTAAATAATAATTATACACAAGACCCTTATTATTTACAAGTAGGTCCCTTCTCTAGAATATTCTAGATAGCCAGAATCTTCTAAGGACTTTCCTAGCAATTCCTTAGGGTTCTAAGGTCTTAGATGAGAAATCTTCATATTTCTTTAAAAACTTCCTGCATGTGCTAGTCTATCTCATATGTAAGCTTTCACATGGCATTAATATATGCCAAATGGCACCTACGTGAAATGATGATGTGACATGTCGTTATGCTATATTTTATAACCCAGATTTCAGTAGTCTCTCGCACTAAACGGTTAAAAGAACAGACACTCTGCACCACTTTGCGCCCTAACCAATATCAGCATTCTATATCTGATAATTGAAACAAATAATTTTGAAGAAACTCTACGGTTCAATCTGACCGTAACATTTCATACTATAAAATATCAATCACTATTTTGTAGTATAGCCAATATTGTACAGCCGAAATTGTAACAACTAAGTTATCAAACTTAAAGTGAAGTGACCGCTACAGAAGTGCAAAATTGCACGAGTTGACCCCCCCTCCCTAATCTTCCCTCGAAAGCCAACAAGGCAGAAAAAGCTCCTTTAACAGTAAAGCACCATATAACATTCAGAATGGAGATATCACAACTTGTAAACAAGAAACCAGCTTTGCTCCAGCAGGTTGCAGCTTGTGCTTCAATGAACGTGTTTCGCCTAATGCCCAGCACGTTCTCAGCCACAAAATTTATCTTCTCACCTCACTAATGATGGTGCTGATAAAGAATGTCAGTTTCACCAAATGAAGGTGTGATCAACAACATGAATCTTCAAGATGTGCTTCAACTAGGTGAGACTAGAACACTTCCCTCTGAGAGAGGGCTACATCCAGCTTGGATGTGCTGCTTTTGCAACAGCTCCAATTCACTAGAAGGGAAAACCTCTGATTGAAGGGATGGGCATATTTTGTGCACATGCAACCACGTTAGCTGCCAGAAACTGTCCCCTCCTACAGGATCACTTGGCACCAGAAGTCCACTAGCTTTCATGACAAGTAGAGTGTTCTTTAGGAGTTCAGGGACGAGTTCTGGAATCTTCTCACTCCGTTTACCTTTGAATTTCATCTTCATGCATCTTTCTGTATGATCCAATAACCCTAACCATAGTTTGCAGAAGGATGGCAACTGTGAGAGCTGCTGCAGACACTGTAGAAACACTTTGAACATGAGCTTCAGAGACAGAAAAATTGCTCCTTCTATGCTCCTGTAATCCTTTATGGAACCTTGTGGTGCAAGTTTCAGTAATTCATCCAGCAATGTAAAGATCAACTGATCAAAACATTGCAACCACAGATCAGTTGAAATGTGTATCCCCTCAACCCCTGTCAAACACCTCTGCAACATCAAGATGGCATGACCCCGCACCTCTTCTCTCCAATCCAAACAAAATTTTCTGAGTCCCTGTACCAGCCTCAGCCACATCTCAGTTATATCCTGATACATTTTTATAGCAGCCTCCTCCGCCAGAGCTTCCTTTGTCTTGTGAGACCATCTAACAAGACAAACAAGTGACCCAGCCATCAGGTCCAAGGATCTCACAGCTTGATCAACATTTCCAATGCGGGAGTCAGCAAAGTGACTGGCTGCATTTAAACAAAGGATGTAATTAGCAGGCAGTAGGTGAGCCCCATCAGCCATGATGAATGATAATGTTTCAAATCCTGCTTCAGAAGCTTCTGGATGCCGAGCTGTAATAGAAAGCAGAGATATAAGTGTCCGCCAGCCCATATGTGATCGTATCTGCATAGCGTTTGCTTTGACAAGGTGCATCACCTCCTGGATTATCTGTTCAAGAAAAGCATCGGCGACCCTTGCGTCGAGCTTTAAGACGAGTTGCAGTGACTTGAGGAGCTCATCTGTGAGATTTTCCTTGTAAGGAAGCAACCTTTGGCATATGCGAAGCAGCCCAAAAACAGCCTTCTCTACCAAAGTACAAGGCATTGTTGTTGATTGGACAACACTTGCTATGTGCTCATAAACAACCTGCCAAAGAAGCATTATCCTATCCCGATTATTTATTGTGATTGCAATCAGCAACTCCAGACAGAATACTGCAGTCTCTTCTTCTTCTAGAGAGAAGTTTCCCTTATGAGGCCGGCCTGCAGCCATCACAAGGGCCCGAACAAGCTGTGAAAGTGACTCTGCTTGCAAAAACTTACTCTCGGCAAAGATGCTATTAATGTGACAATTCTGAATAGTCTGAAGAGTCTGCTGGCGGGCGGCAAGCTGTTCTTCATTTGGCTGAGGCGCAGGTTCTTCTGCATCAAGATATAACAGTTGGCTAAATCGGCCCATTAAGCCAGATGATTTCCTTGATGGGGCCAATGAAGGCACATGAGGTGCTGATGGGGAAGCTGCAGCAGGTTTGCTTTGGTCGGCATCAGAAGTAGACTCCACGTCATCAGCAGCATCACTAAAAAGACGAGTAGGAAGAAGGCCAAATTTATGCAAGCTCAAAATGCAGTCCAGGATGTTTTTCCAACCAGAGCGAATATGGTCCCCATACTTGTTTGCTATTGTGAAGACAGCTAAAGTTGCCAGTCTAGCTTTATTATCTTGGGCAAATGTGACAATAAAATCATCAGTATATAATGGAAGCAAAAGAGTTGTGAACTTGCAAAGAGATACCACTAAATCATCCAACACATTATCAAAGCTATAGGAGGCTGAAATTTTGGCAATGGCAAGAAATCCATCGATGCATGTCTGCCAGACATCTTCCTGCTCCACATGATCAAGAACCACTGAGATGGAAGCAATTGTCGGACCAGACAACATAGAAAACATATCATAATCAAGATAAGGTCCTTGATCACAGACAATAAACGGGGAAG
Source organism: Nicotiana obtusifolia (assembly GCA_002018475.1). NCBI lineage: Eukaryota > Viridiplantae > Streptophyta > Magnoliopsida > Solanales > Solanaceae > Nicotiana > Nicotiana obtusifolia. The sequence goes on from MCJB01048818.1 coordinate 5,909, forward strand.
TCTGCCTTGATTTGTGAACTAAACCAATCCAATGGCTTGGTGCCATCAATGGGGTGCCAGCACCTCCATCTGGGGAAATCCGGATCTCATTCTCACAGATGGAGTGGTAGAGCTCAGACAAAAATTCTCGAGGGAGGTCATTTCCTCCGTTTATTCTCCGGTTGTTGCGAATGAAATCTTCCTCCGTCATCTTCTTCTTAACCTGTGTATTGTGTTGATCCGTGTTCAGCATGATAAGTGAATACGATAACACTAGTGCTGCATCTTTGTTAACCAGAACATCTGGTGTCTGCTCATAATATCGTTCAGAGAACGCTTCAAGCACCCTCTGTATTTTCTGTGATTCTCCAGGCAATCTGAACGTCTCCAAAAAGATTCTCAAGGCAGTATCTAGGTTCATATCCCGAAAATCGAACGTCCTTGCAAATTCATGAAGCACTTGAATATAGAATTCTTCATGACTTCCCAAGAAATCCCCAACAAGATTCTTATCCAAGCCATTTGTAAATCTAAAGAAACAAGCTACACTTTTTGGGTCAAGTTTATCAGGTAACAGATGCACTGCTTGGAGAAATTCCATACCCTTCTTTGGATCACGGTTAAAGTGATCAACTCCAACCAACAACTTTTTCTTTATTTGCTTCATTTTATGGACAAAAGGAACCCAATGATTAGGATCATGGTAGTCCTTGCATATTTCTATCCAAAATGGTCTATATTCATCGAGATTAAATGAACCTTGTTCTGAAGCTAATGAATCCTTGCCTATTCTCTCGGCCATACCCTGAATCATGGCTATTAGACCATCCAGGGCAAGAGTATTTAAAGCTGAAAGTGGGCTGTTAACTGGAAAGGTGCTTTTTGATAACAGGTTGGAAAGTTCTTCAAAAATATTGCTGCAGGATATGTCACAATCATAATTTGCATACATTTCTGCCATGAACATATGCTGTCTGCAGAAGTCAACCAGTGTTTCCATGGCAACCTCCTGAAGTTGATAAGATGCTCCATGCTTGCTCTGGGCAATCCTCAGCAAAACACCAGAGAAAAAGGCTTCAAGCTGTAGCTTTAACTTATAACGCATATGATGATACAAATTCAGAACAATGCTACAAACGGTCGAAAGAATTAAAGGACTCATTGACAAGCCAAAACGCATCAGATTGCGGAACAACTCCTCCCGTATCAGAGCCAATAATTTGGGATGATTCCCAAAAGAAGCACCACCTAGTTCTATGGCTGAATTAATCAAACCCAGCGCAAATAATGGGACATCTTCTTCATACGCTATAGGGTTGGATCTTGAACCAATTTCAATGGATTCCATCACATTCAGAAGAGAACATAGGAAATGAAATATCTCCACCATGCAGGGGACCCCATAAGGATCCATCATTGAGTTTTCTCCATTACAAGCTATATCCCCTTTTCCAGTTTTCTCATCTGTTGTTTCATCCCCTACACTCCCCAAAGTGACTGAGGATGCATTTGAAGTAACAGCAGCAGATGGTGACTTGCCCGTGGATTCTACACTAACACATCCATTGTCTTCTTGTTTCTTGCCAGCCTGCAAGAAAGTTAATGGCTTTATGAGTCGCAATATACAAGAAGGTGATACTAGTATTCATGTTTCAAGAACTTAAAAGACTAAATATCTAATACTCAATCAACCCTAGGCTGACGTAATCAGAGTTCATGAAAACTATCAAAAGACGCAAAACTCCCAAGTCCCGACATGGTCAGTAAACAGCTAAACGTATAAAATGCATCACACGAGACCCGGTTTAAGCACTTCTAGGAGAAGCAGCTAAATTTATCAGCTTGGGCTTAACCCTAATTATGAAACTGATGTAGTAAAAAGTTCTAATAAAATGCATATAAAATCTAAAGATAACAAGCAACCATAAGTGGAACAGTGCTTTGGGCAATGCCAGTCAAAAATTACGTGTACTTGAAGTGAGTGTCCTAACTCCAGCTAACCAATACAAGGGCTGAAAAAAAAGTGAAAAGAACGAGAAACTCAGTTACCTCCGGGCCAGCGCACACTCTGCTTTCAATGTCAGGCAGGTGAAAGAAGATACATCTAACCAATTCATGCATCGTGTGGCGTGCTATTCTCTGCAACAGTTCGCTTTTAGCACTTGCTTGATGAACCAACCGGAAGCAAGTGTTTACTATGTTGCATACGTGATGGTTGGTCAAATTCGCGGATGCCTTACTTTTCATACAAGCCAAAAGAATTTGAAGTATCTTCATCAACACCACTTCCTCAGAGGCAGGATCAGTCACTTCAAAGCGGCAGCTTGTCACAGCGTCAACTATCTGATGCAAAGCTTTGTCCACATTCATGTTAGCTGATTCAATTATTCCAAGAGTCAAGAACTTGTAAACAGATGACAATGCAACACCAGTTATTGGTGCACCAGTCTCATCAGATTGTATCACATCCAAGAAGGGCTGAAGGTATAGAAGTGGATCAACACTGTTCCACTCATGTTTCCATGAGAATATCTTTTTCCTTAATTCCGTGAAAGATTGGATGAGAGAATACTCTAGTTGATCATCTTCAGCAGCATAACGAAATCCCCACCTCACATTTCTCCTCATGACGGCTAATACAGCACCAATTTCTGAATTTACCATACATTCTAAGGCACCTCTGGAAGACTTTAGAGTATAACCCTTGGGCTCTGAAATTGGAGTATTGACTTCACTCTGCTGATTAAGGCACCCCATCATCGTTTAACTTTTGATTCAGTTCACTTCAATTAGAAAAGAATAAAAGAACTACAGCATGGATCAAGGAGCTGCTTTTCCAAACCATTCCCCTGAGCAGCAGTAAGTTGTTAGATGTGGTTATAGTCAACAATTTTAAGTAGATAGAGACAAGTAAAACAATGAAGTAAGGTATCAAAGAATATAACACACTTTCTGCATCTCATTCACGCTGATAAATGTGGAGGTGAAACTAAGACTTTAAAGGTGGAAAGACCTGACAGGTTCGTGGCAGAACTATATGACCACTAAGAAGACAACCAACATCAATATCTTTTTCCTTAAGGAAAAATAAGACAACCAGCATTGAGACATCAAAAAAAAAAAAAAAAGAAACTCTAGAAAAGTACTTACGTAATAAAACCAATTAGTTGGATGCTTAGACACACAATGCAATCCAGGTCTGTTGTGATAAACATGGAGTTCTATGCATAGCAAAATCCTCTCCACGTGGCATGCAATAAGGAATTTCTTATCTATCTAAAGCATAGCACTTCAAAAAAATATGCAGAGCAGCCACAGAAGCTACGATGTTAAAGAAAATTTTGAATCAGACATTTATTACCATGCTAGCACATACTATTCCAAATAACATAGCTAGTGCATTAGCACATGCTCGTCAAGTGTCCTTCTATTAATCCTAGTTCTCCACTTGCGACTGAAAAAATCAAGCCTTTCCTCTTAGGCTCTTTCAACATTTAAATAAATCAAATTAAAAGCTTAATAGGAGAAAAACTACAAATCACTAGGTTATGTCTCTTTTACTAGATCATTCTGCCAGGCAACTACATCAGACTTTTTCGAGCAAGAAATCTTACTAAGATACATAAAGACTAAGCTTTTGCCTTCAGCATTTTGGGAATCAATAGAGCAACAGTAACTAGAAATTTTAGCCCAACCCCTTTAAAACAAAAAACAAAGGGGGAAAAATAGAATATAAAATTCAGCGACATCATGTTTAAATTTCTCAATTACGCCACCAAAGATCTGAAAATGATCCAAGATCATCCCTTTGGCAAATTCTAAAGCGCATGAAATGCGCCTTAAAATAATTCAAAATGAGATATTTGGCCCTGTAGAAGTCAGAAATAACCAAAAGACAATAGCTTCAAATTGGAAGAGCCAGATCTAAATCAATGGCCACTTAGATCGACAAAATTGAGTAATGAAAAAGTACATAAAGTGAATGTGAGTATTGAGCTTCAAGCAGTGAATCCAATTGGAAATTGGCATACCTTATAGACGATCCCAGCCCCGAATTGAGAGCTGATCGTCGCAGGGTCCTCGGAGTGGAGTCCCGACACACGACAGACACTTTTGGTATTTTGATTTTGAAGGTCCCCTTAATTTGTCAATCTCTATAAAACGGGTCGGAACTCGAGAATCCGATTCTTGGACTTAGAGGACCTCTTTTATTATTTTAATTATATCTTTTTACTTCTTGCAAGTTTGGGAAGACTATTCAATGTTTCTATAAGTATAAAAATTGTGGAGAACTCCTAGTATTTTTATATTTTAAAATATTAAAATGAGGTGAGCTTAAATAAAGAAGCATGATTATTGACGATCCATATATTGATCTCAATTGTATTGAAATTAAAGTTTAATTGTCATCGATGTAGGCATGGAAGGATTACATAAGACAATAGAATAGATCTTACATGTTCTTTTTCTAATTTGAAAATAATATTTTTTATTATGATTATACTTCTTCTACCTTTGCTCCAATTAGATTGGAATTATTATTAAGGAGTTAAATATTCGTTATTAATCTCTTTTTTCTATTTTCTAAGATTGTATTTGAGTTAAAAAAAAAAAGTAACAACTTTTGATAAATATAGTCACAAGTCTTTTTTTTTATAAAATATCACTGAAGAAAATATAAATATCAAAATAAAAAAGTTTTTAAATGTACAAAGAACTAAATCATGTTTTAGCATCAAGGAGAAAGGTTACATATAGAATAACAACAACAAAAAGTCCTTGTAATTCCATAAATGGAGCATGGGAAGAGTAATATATATACACACCTTACCCTTATCTTATAAATATAGGAAAACTATTTTCGACAGACCACCAAATCACATATGCAACAACTAGGATGGAATATAAATTTTTTTAAAGTATTGTAATATTTTTACGTTTTAATTTTCATTTCTAATAACTTTACAGTGCTTTCCATCATGTAAACTTTTTCAGAAAAAAATTATGAAATTGCTTTTGAATTCAAATCGAAGATTGATGAGTTAGGCCTCATTTGTTTGCACTTACTGGAGGTCTAAATCTTAATCATTCAAATCTCAGACACTAAGCGTGTTTGTTTTAAATTATAAATCTTAATTATTTAAATCTTAATCATTATGTGTATGTTTTTTTTTTAACTTTGCAACAACTTAATAGGTCTGAATATGTCTATATGATTAAGATCTATAACAAAGACTTAATTTTATTAAGATGCTATCATCCACATTCATTATTAATTACTGCCACCTAGCATTATCAACTATAATCATGCCACCTCCACCACCATACTCAACCGCCACCACAATCATCCTTAATCATAGCCGCTTCCATCATCGACTACCTCCATCCACCAACCATCATCCCTACTACTCCTCCACCGTCATTTTCAACGACAACCACATCATCCACCTCAACTACCGCAACTAACCATACAATCACTATCAACAACCATAGCCGACACCATACATCATTATAAACTACCACCACCCACCACCACCTTCCTCAATCACAACTACCACTATCACCCGTCATTATTAACTATTATCACCATCTTCCTCAATCACAACTACCACCACTACCCACCATTGTTAACTATGACCACCCATTATCACCATCCTCAATCATAATCTCCACCACTACCAATCACCACTAGCTATTACCCATAACCACCACCATCAACCAAAACCACCACCAACCACCGCCTCTAATCGGCATTCACAAACACCACTGTTAATCATCACCACTATCAACTACCATATTTTTAAAAAACTATATATTTTATTCTATCATATTTTTTAAAAAATTATATATTTTATTGATAGAATATTAAATTAATTAGTATTTTATTTTAATTTATGTTTATTAATTTTTAAATAAAAATAATTTTATATATTCAGATATCAAAAATAATTTTTTTTAATCATTTAATATTTAAATTTTAATATTCAAATTCAGATATCTTAATCTTAAAAAGACAAAAAAACAAACGAGGCCTTAATTCGCTTACTTTTAGTTCCGCTATTTTATCGGATTAGGAATATTATTTTCATGACAACATTTTCTTTCTAATAATCTGTTATTATCCTACGTACTAATTGCACGAAAGTGTGACAAACTAGTGAACTTTCCACTTTGGGGAATTGGGGAGTGGAAAGTTGGGTAAGAATGACGTTGGAGACACTTGAGTCGGTTATAATGAAAGGCCAAAATCTATCTCCGGTTGGTTACTTAAACCTCACTCACTGCTCTGCTCGCCCTTTTCGTGCGGCTTCAGAACCTCCTTAATATTCCTCATAATAATAGTAAAGGTTTGAGCTTGAATTTCTTATCTTCTTCATTAGGGTTTCATTTACTACTTTGCGTGCAATCCCTGTTACCGCGTAACTTCTATTATCAGGTACTTTTTTTATTTATTTATTTTCATTATTTTTTCCTTTATATATTTTAGCAAATGGTGATGTTTCAAGCCTACACATAGCATAATTATCTCAATTAACAAGAAATTGAAGAAGGAAGTGGAAGCTTTATTGAAATGAACAATTACAATGCTGACCAATTAGAGGATGCAATTATAACTCCTATCTAATTAATTGGCAATTAAAATTCCCTGTCTAATTAATTTAGGAAAGGAAAGAGGAGAATTGGCAGAGGAGGAGAGATCTGGAGAGGAATGAGAAGAGGAGAGAGAGACCAAGGAAGAAGAAATCATTTTATGCCTGTTTCCTTAGTCTAGCTTCCTTATAGTGGTGGAGCATCATAGCCCTTGTGCTCGAAGAAGTACCATTATCTCAGTGTTACTAGCAAAAAAGATCCTCCATATTAGCCTCTGTAACTAACTTTCCCGCCAGTGACTAGTTTAACTACCAACTGGTTAGCTTTGTTACCTAACTGTTGAACTTTTAACTAACTTTCTTTAGTTCACTACATCCACTTAGTTATATCTTTGCTGTATTTCCAGTTGTTCCCTTGTTGTGGTAACCATTACATACTTCTGAATTGTAATGTTGATTCTTCATCGTTTTGCAGTCTATCTACAAGCTGTGATAAACTGCGCGCATGAGTGTTTATTCTCTGTGCCATTTGTATTCTGATGCTGTTGGATTGAAGATCTCATGCTTTAAGCAGACAGTTCAGTGAACGGATTTAAGGAATGATCCTCTCTGCACTTTTGACTTCTGTTGGAATCAATCTTGGCCTTTGCTTTCTCTTCTTCACATTGTATTCTATATTGAGAAAGCAGCCAGGGAATGCTGAAGTTTATGCCCCACGTTTGGTTGCTGAGGGGAAATCTCAGCAAACAAGCGATTTCAATTTGGAAAGATTGTTGCCTTCTGCTGGTTGGGTAACAAGGGCATGGAAACTCTCAGAAGCAGAGCTCTTGTCTGCCTCGGGCTTGGATGGCGTTGTCTTCATGCGCATTTTTATATTCAGGTTACTTCAGCACTGTTTCACTGTGAAGGCTTGAAAAGAATAATATATTTTTTATAGCTTGTGGTTCACACAGTATGTTTGTTTCCAGTGAGTGACATTTGCATTTTATATCCAGGTTTTGCCTTTGCTAGAGTAATTGTTCAACAATAAAACCTGCCAGTTGTAGAATAGGAAAGAAAGCATATGAATGATAGTTGGTGCAATACACCACTGATTTTGCTAGCTGGAAATGTTTGGCATGTTATTTTAAAGTTTACATATGGGCCTACGATCACTGCCCATGTTGTTGTCTGCCTTTCCCAAAATTGTTAGGGATGTTGAAGTGATCTTTTACCCTTCCCATTGTAGTTCTACGGTGCAGCGTATGTTGTAACAACAGTGATGCTGAGTTACTTGGCAACTTATTTGTGTTACTAAAAAGACTAGGTGGACTAGTGTTGCGTGTGTCATGGAGACTAGGTGTTGACTACTGCGAGAAATAACTGAAGAGATTAGAAAACGCGTTACTTGATTACTTTTATGAAAGCAAATGCGTTTCTTGATTAATATGGAGCTGAAGAAATACCTTTTTATCAATGTGAATATACTATATATACGATTTTTGTTCACCGTGAGATAACATATAATATACTAACTTAACACTCATTCTAAGTCTACCTTCTAATACTACCACTGAAAATTCTAACACGCCCTTCAAACTTGAGGTGGGAAACCAACTTGAGTTTGCTTACTATGGAAACACAAGAGCTACTTTGTCACCAGAAAGTGGCATGATTATTATCGCTAAAACAATTGCCAGAAAAGTAGCTTAAAAAGTTGTCAAATTCTCGCCTAGAAAAATTGATAAGACAAATGGCCCTCCTTTCAGTTCTCTGTTTGGTAGAACAACTTAAATATCAAAACACTTTGGTAATCACAAAAAAAAAAAAATGATAAGAAGTGGATAGCTGCCGAAAGGTTACTAAAATGAAAGAAAAAGAAAAAGAAATTGCTGGCTGGTGGTAATGGGAGCATATCTGTTGGGAAGGTTAACTAAAGTGAGAGCAGCAAACTATGAAAAGAAAAAAGAAATTTGGCTGGTAGGCGGCATAAAACCTCCCACCGGTAAGCCAAAAAACTACTTACTTAAATTTCCACCAAGACCGTAGATGCTTTCATAGCCCTGAGAGAAATAAGAGGAAATCGGCAGAATATGTTGCTTGATTAGTATGGTAACAAGAATCACCTTCTTATAGGTGATAATTTTTGAATATCAGACAATATTGAACTTTAACAACTTAACACTTCTAACATCTTAGTTTGAAGAAAAGAAAAAAAGCAACTCTATGCTTCTAATATTGCAAAACTTAACGTTAAAAGTATTCATTCAAAATCAGAACTCCACATTTTGTATCTTAATCTGGTTGATTACTTTCTTTACCTGATTTCTTTGTCTTGAGCTAATCTGGTTTTCCATATCTCAACAGTGCTAGAGTATTTGCCTTTGCTGTCGTCGTTGGTGTTTTCATTCTTCTTCCTATCAATTACATGGGGAAACAACTAAGTCTTGATATTTCTGATTTGCCCAACAAGTCTCTGGAATCATTCACTATTGCAAATGTCAACGATGGATCAAACAGGTAAACAGATTCATGTTCCACTTTAAAATTTATTCAACTATGATGTCAATAGAGGTTCTCTCGCTACATAGAATTTCGACGTGGTAAAAGTAAAACTGACCTTTTCGAAGTTTAAAAATTGGAACACATTCTTGTCTTTCCTTGGAGCAACAGTATAGTTGTCTCTGTGTGGCTTATAAGTCACGGGTTCGAGCGGTGGAAGCAGCCACTAATACTTGTATTATGTCTACATCACACCCTCGGGGTGCGTCCCTTCTCTGGACCCTGCTTGAACGCGTGATGCCTTGTGTTTCGGGCTTCCCTTTTTCATGTCTTTCCATGAAACAGAAATCAACTCGGTTTGTATTTTTGGTGAAAGTATAGTTTTTTTTTAGTGACAAAGTGTAGCTAAAAGATGTCGTTTGATATTAATGCTGCTCAAACAATGGTGTCGCGGAATACAGGACTTTGGTATCCATGAATGTATAAGTTTTTAACAGGAAGCACTTTGTTACCATGGCAACAGTGGAAATTAGATTGAGAACCACTATGCAAAAGCCTCATATAAATCTCTTTGACATATGCGTATAATTCAACTTATCATTGTCTAGAATTTATGGTACCCTTGATACTTGTGCATGTTTCTTGATTTTTCTATTTGGATATCAATTTCTAAAGAATTATAAAGGAATCATTTTTTTCAGAAAAAAAAAAAAATGATGAGAGTGTAAGTGTACTGAAAAAGCCAGTTTAGCCCTATATTGTTATAAATGGTCATGGAACTAGGTGGCGATTTTGTGTTTTGCCCTTCAGGAGATGCTGATAGACTAAGAAAAATTGTTCTTGTAGGTTGGTTTGTATTAAATGTACAGGATACAGATGACGTTAATCCAATATGCTGTGAATGACTACCAGGCAAGCTGAAATCAAGCATTTCCCTTTTAATTTAAGAAGGAGCAGAAGTGATAAAAAGAGAGACATTAGGATTCTGCTAGAAGTAAATACTAAGTGACTTTCTTACACCAAGTGACTTTCTTGACCTTGTTAGAGGGTTAGTGAGTATCAGCCTTCAAAGTAAAAGTTATGCTGTTCGGTTTCTTCTAAAAGTGCGAGCGAATAATGGCTTAAATATTGTTGGGTTAAATCGTCTTTTGTCAACTGTTAGGTTTTTTCTTTGTCATAAGAAGTATCTTTTTCTTTCAGCTCTGCTCAAGATAGCACATTGCATGTCATAAATCACATACATCCTAAATTTCTCACCTGGTCACCAGTTATGCTCAGACACTTGAAGCTATACGATATTTATCTACAGAATGCTCAAAGTGGGTCCCCCAAAGAATAACATCGTTATCAGAGTGTATCAGAGTGTTCAGTAAGAGCTCCGCACCTAATATTCTGCATCTTATACATCAACATTGTTATGGTTGTCAATGTCTTGAACTAAATGTACCTATAAATCATTTACTAATTACTAATGGAAGTTGAGAGAGGATCACGTGATGAGTTGGAGAAATAATTTGAAATTGGTAGTTGGCACTTAATTAAATTCTGAAAGAGTTATTTGTTTTGTCTTTCAAGGTTATGGATTCATTTCTCAGCTGTATATATCTTCACAGCAGTGGTCTGCTATCTTCTTTACTTTGTAAGTGATTTGCACATTCTTTCTTTGTTTCTTGTTCATTATTGTTAAAGTTCAACTTACAATGAGATGCCACCTAATTTCCAGGAGTATGACTATATTTCATCAAAGAGAGTTTCTTACTTCTATTCATCAAAACCTCATCCACATCAGTTTACCATTTTAGTTCGAAGTATACCAGTTTCATCAGGAAGAAGCTACAGTGAAACAGTTGAAAGTTTCTTCACGGAGTACTATCCTACAACATATCTTTCACACTGGGTTGTCCGGCGAGCAAGCAAACTACAAGGTCTCATTGTAAGAATGATAGCCACTCTAACTTCAATTCAGTAACTTCAGTTATGATAGTGTAGTTTCTCATTTACCGCTTGTCATCACTTGTTAGTGATATTTTCCATTTTGAGTTGGCATATTTCTTTTATTATTCCCTTCGTTAAACAAAAGTTGTGTGTGCTTGTACCCTCTTATTGTTGCCTGTTAAAACAGAGGTTGGTGTGTGCTTGTATCCTCTTATTCGTGCCCAGCCAATGCTCTTTCTTCGATTGCTGAAGTTGCTTTTTTATTTTTTTTATTTTTTATTTATTATTTATAAGGTAGCTGAAGTTGCTTGACTATACCTTTATCTGATAAAGCATGGTAGAATGCGATTCATGATACAGCGGAAACACATTGGTGAATGACATGCATTCATCTATTATTAAGCCCTATGTTCCTCAAAATAAATTTCGTCCCAATTCCCAGGATTTAGGTAATATCTTTATGTGCACTCCACATTCTGTTGTACTTCACGGGTCCATATTATCATGCGTTATTTGATATTGCACTGGACAAAAAAATTTCAACATGCAAGAAAAGAATTGACGTGAATGTAGAATGCAATATTGAAAATGAAGTGATTACAGGAACAGTACTTTAAACTTTATGACATTTTGATCTGTCATTATCTTATATGAGTTTGCTGTGAAGCCGAGTCTTCCACAATAGTAGTGCAAACGGAACTATAATTTGGAAGCCAGAACATATTGACCAATTTGTTGTTTGCTGTGGTGGGATCTCCAATCTATCGTGCAGAAAAATGCTGATAAGTTAAGAAGGCTTGTGCGATTGAAATCAGCAAACCATAATCAAGAAAGGTCCAGGCGTGCTGGTTTCATGGGTCTTTTTGGACACAGAGTTGATCTACTTGATCACTATGAAAAGAAGCTGGAAGATATAGAAAACAATGTAAGGGCCGAACAATCTTCAACTCTGGGAAAGGTAATCTTCAGGATTTACATAATCTTATTCCGTATGCAAGATGTATGTTTTCACAATACGGAATTTGTATCTGGACATGGCTAGCACTCTTCTTTTAGTACTTAGTTTTTGTCTACATGAGTGTCTACTCTTCTTTATGTGTATAGAATTATCAATACATTCAACTGTATGGATTTAAGTGCAGCTGGTCATAGATGCATTTTAGAAGCAAGCTTAACCAAGTATTGTAATTAAACTACGTGATTTATCCAGCCGATAAATTTGCTAAATCCTGAGAGCATTTGGAACCAACAACACCTGCTGAAGAATTTTGAATTCAGAATGTGACAGAAGTTCCAAAAGGAGCATGTGAAGCCGTTCCACCACCCGCATGTTATTGCTTACTTCACATATATGTTGTAACAAAGAGCCTTAGGTAAATTATAGAAGAAAATTAGTTTCTTCCAATTTGTTGGTCTCTAACAATGTTAGATTTCGTGCTCATCTACATCCTATTATTTTTAAGTTAGGCTTCACAAATGTCTCGTTGCCTTCAATTTTTTTTTTGGGAATCAATTTGTCTTCAATTAATTATGCATATTTTATATAACAGGAGGTAGGAGCTGCCTTTGTATCTTTCAGGACACGTTTTGCTGCAGCTGCAGCTATACACATGCAGCAAGGTGTAAATCCCACACAATGGGTCAGTGAGCCAGCTCCTGATCCAGAGGATGTGTATTGGCCTTTCTTTTCAGCATCATTTCTAAAGAGATGGATTAGCAACTTGGTTGTCATTGTAGCATGCGTCCTCATTACAGTGTTATTTCTTATACCCGTTTTGATAGTCCAAGGGCTTACACATCTTGACCAGTTGGAAACCTGGTTTCCATTTTTGAAAGGTTTACTTAGAATGTAAGTGGTAAAACTGAATACTTCGGAAATTTTCTGCTTAATGAGCATGTTACTATACTTATTGATGCCTTTGCGTGGTGGTAAAATAAGTTAATGTCCCTTGCAGAGCATTTGTTAGCCAAGTGATTACCGGATATCTTCCTAGTCTTGTACTTCAGCTGTTTCTATATCTTGTTCCATCCATAATGATTATGCTCTCGTCCATACAAGGGTACATTGCTTTGAGCCAGATAGAGAAAAGTGCATGCATTAAAGTTCTGTGGTTTACTATATGGAACATTTTCCTTGCAAATGTGCTCTCCGGAACAGCTCTCTATCGTGCTGAAATTTTTCTTGAGCCCAAGAAAATACCTGCTGTATTAGCTGTAGCAGTTCCTGGACAGGTGAGTGTTTCAGTTATTATATCAATCATCTTACTGGAACAGAAGAAGTTGATTTTTGAAATGTGTTTTGACATTTTGTACAATATCAAGTATAGCTCAATCTATTATTTTTGGCTAAATTGCTATCAACTTTTGAGTGAAAAAAGGAAGGAGCCTTTTGGGACAAACAAGCTACTTTGACAAGCAACCATAATAAGATACCACTATTTTTAAGCTAAAAAAAGAGTTGGGTGAAGAGAAGATAGGAACTGTTTACCAAAGAGAAGATAGAAACCAAGTGTGCCAGTCAAACCTATGCCCTGGTTGAGAGGATAAGCTGCAAGTCCTTGCAATTCAGACAAAACAGGAAGGAAATGTAGTAGAATGCTAATTGGAAGGCAGAAAATTCTGACACCTCATATGTGTATTATGGATCTGACATGCTTGTTTTAGTACTATTTGTTATGCTGAATGACTCTAATGGGAAAGATGACAAAGGTTCAATGTTTGAATGATACATACTCATTGAATAATCAGCAGTTACTACTAGAGAAGATTGATTTCCTATTGTTCTTGCAGGCAACTTTCTTTATTGCATATGTGGTTACATCTGGATGGACCAGCACTTCTTCAGAACTTTTTCGTCTGACGACCCTCATTTTCAATTTTATAAAGAGAAATATTTGTAGGAAATTTGATGATGAGTTTGAGGTCCCTTCAGTTCCTTACCACAGAGAGATTCCCAGGATTCTTTTATTTGGCCTCCTTGGTATAACATACTTCTTCCTCGCTCCCCTAATTCTGCCATTCCTCTTGGTTTACTACTGTCTGGGATATCTCATCTACCGGAACCAGGTTGGTTGCACATTTTCTTCTGATTCTTTGGTACTTAAAAATGACGAATTCTATATTCTGGGAACTAGGAAGTATTAAAAAGAGAAAATGAAATTTTGAGATCTTCAAAATATTTACCAAATATTCCTCTTGTAACATGCCATGTTTATGTCAATTCTCAGAATTGATGGATTAGTTTTCCTACTAGGTCAGGACTAATTTAGTCACGTTTTCATGTTCCAATTGAACACTGTCCATCTTTTATAAGGATAAGATTATTCTCTTTACCAAAAATATGCGGATCCAATCACAATCTTATATAGAAGAGCAAAAGATTTTTCTTGATCAATCCCTTTGCCCCTCATTCTTGAGGAAGATCCTTTTCAAATTTGAATTTGTTCATTTGGAGTCTGGCTTCTTCTACTTCATACTAATTTAATATGAATAAATTCCCACTCTTTTTTTATATCATTCCTTAAGTCCCATAAGTTTGATCTACTGTCTTTTGAAATGATGCCAGGTTGAAGCGTATTGTTTTCAGTTGCTTTATGTTCTTTTGGATCGCCTTACACCTTATTTTGTGCTTTTTTAAGTTCAGTGCTAGTTATTTCTTTATTTTCAATTTAAATCCACTGAAGGCGGTGAGACTTGAACTCATGACTTCTACTGCTCTGCTCTGGTACCATGTTAAGTTATTTGACCACCTCATTAAAAAGTTTATGATGTTAGAGAGAGGACACATTTATTTATTTCTATTAGGTGCGACTACATTAATAGGTGCTGTATATTAGGGCAAGTCATGATTAGGAGTCAGTATGTATTAAAGAGCGGAGCAGGTTGCTTGACTTTTTAGGACCTCAGAGTTCTTTGCTTTAAGAGTTTTGTCCAAGGTGACTGCCTGAAAATTACTTTTACTTGTTTTATTTTGGCTGTTGGAGAGATCTTTGTGAAGTACCAAAATTCTATTGGCCTTGCTTTGGCATTGATTATGTTTTATTATTTTTCTGAGCAGCTGCTTAATGTTTATGCACCCAAGTATGAGACTGGTGGAAAGTTGTGGCCTATAGTACACGATTCGATGATCTTCTCCTTGATACTGATGCATGTTATAGCCATTGGAATATTTGGGCTAAAGAAACTTCCTCTTGCTTCAAGCTTAATAGTTCCCCTTCCAATCCTTACTCTTGTGTTCAACAGCTATTGTCGGAGACGTTTCCTACCTATGTTCAAGTCTTATTCTGTCGAGGTACATCTGCCTAGTTCAGTACTTGTTATCTAGTTCTTGTTTTTTTTGGTTTTTTCCCTAAATCCTGTTAGTTATTAAGTAAGCAACTAATGTGGAAGTTATTTCTTTTCTTTTAGCCATTGTTAATATGTTAGTCCTATTGGTGCCCTTAGAGAAATAAGTGGACTTGACAAGCTTTTCAATTTAACAATTGACTTATTCGGTAACTTTGTGATAACTAGTTGTGTTTTGCTAATGTATAGTGATGTTAAAAAAAACACTACTGGCATTGATTCTTAACCATAGTGATCGTTGATTCTTAATGCAGTCTTCTCAGTTCTTAAAGTTCTATTGGCTCCTTACGTGAGCGGTCCTTTCCTAACGTGTATAGTGATTCTTTTTCTGCCTTTCCACAAACACTACAGAGTTTGCTAAAAAAGGATAGAGAGGAGCAAAATGATCCTACAATAGCAAGTTTTCATGATAGATTAGCCACAGCTTATCAAGATCCAGCACTAATGCGTGCCCAGTATTCTGGAAATAGTGAAAGTATCAATGCTCCCCTTCTCCGTACTTCTGAAGCTGATACTTAGAATGTAATTGAGGTTTTGCTAGCTGTAGTTATGTTATACTTTTAGTTGGCAGACGTGAATTTTACAGGTTTGTAAGATGATCTGATTATGGGACTCACCAATACGTAGTTTTGAGCTCAATCTGATACTCTGTATAACACCATCTTTTAGTTGTGCGATTGTTCAATGATTTAGCTTGAGTAATAAATTATAACACCATATTCTAGTTGACATTGCGCTGGATGTACCTTGAAACCATGATGGTGCAACTAATTTCTGTTGTTCACATGCTTATGTTCCTTTCAGTTTTCCATGACCAACTCTTAACTGACCAATCATCACTTTATGGTCTTAATTTTTCTGGACATCTGGTTTCTCCACTGGCTACTGCGAGGGGGGTTTATGCCTGAAGAATATTTTCATTTTTATTTCTTCTTTTCAGAGCTAAAACCACAATGTACCGCAAAAGCAAGCTTATGTCCGGGGAAATTATTCATCTTTATTTGTTCTTTCCAAGCTAGATTGATATATTTTAAGTCGTTGGAATTAGAAACAAGTAATAACAAAAATTGCTGCAAAAGTGTACTACGGTAAGTGTTTATAGTATTTTTATTGCCAAGAGACTTGATCAAGAATCTTCACGATTCAAGCAAGGTAGTGCACGACTAATTGAAACAGGCTACTAAAGTTGGCAACCAACTGGAAAACCTGTTCCTTTTGAAATTAATGTTCATGTCCCATTTTTTTAATATGGACGAACTGGAAAGTGCCAAATGTATAACACACAAAGTGCAACTTTAGTTACTTGATTGGTCAATTGTTTGATAATTGCATTAAAAAATATTCATCTTTTTGTCTGACGTCTCCGTTTGTGTGTGATTCCAGTTTTTAGCTCCAGTTCCTTTTAGTACCTTCTTTTGGAATGTTATCAGTATTTATTTGATCTTTGCCATTCTGGCGTGGAGAATTGTCCGAGTTAACCCGATCTCTCACATATGGCCTCTTGCTGATTGATTCATATATGGCCACTTTGAGTGGGACGTTTTTGGCGTTTGTGCTTAAAACAGATGGAAGAAGCCAAGGAGACCATAGACATAGGGTAGGGGTTGAAAGAAAAGATCATAATTAAACAATCTACTATACGAGAAGTTATGTCCATGTAGTGTAGAAGTGTTATTGATTGTTTTGGAACTTCCATGTGGAGGATTGTTTTCTTTGTTTCCCACCCAATGTCCGCATGTTCGGTAAAAAAATTCTATATCCAAGGCTCGAACCCGATCGAGACCAAGTATTACTGATTGTTTTGGAACTTCCATGTGGAGGATTCGTGTGGCCGGTGACATCTCTTTCTTGATTTTGTTGAAAAAATCAGCCATTCTTTACTTTCTGCTCTAGTTCATAATCATTTTACTGTATGATCTTTTCTGAGGCCATTAATTAAAGGCAGTACATCGGCAGGCTATTAAACTTGTCCTTATTTTTCACGACACTCTATTTCAGCGTTTGTTTCATTGATAAGCAGCAAAACACAAAAGGTGCTTATAATTCACACACCATATTAAGGAACAAATCATAGACACGTGGATTTAAGTAAAAAGAAATTACAAAACAGAAAAAACTAAAAGAAAAACAAGAGCCATCAGGAAAAGGTTCTGGCCAAGTTCTTCTTTCCATTCTCGTCAATCTTTCTCCATCTCAGCTGGCTTTACAGATCCAGATTTGGTACAAGGTCTCTTTTTTTTTTCTTTTCTTCAAATTTTTCCTCAGTTTGCTCGATTGAAAAAGGCTGTCAGTGCAATATCGAAAAGAGCACGGGCTCTCAAATTTTTCCTTCTATTTGCCGATGTGATAAAAATGTTGAACTGAAAATATCTAGGACAGAAGCAAACTCGGGTAGCAGGTTTTACGACTGCAAAATCGATCGAGATAGTGTTTTCACTAATTTTCTGAGTTGAGGTTGGGCCTGCTGTGTCGTCTCACCGCCATTACAGACCAGTTGAAGCTCTAAAGAAGAATAAGGATTATGATCAGCACTTGTTTGAGAATCTACTTGCAATGCAGCATCAATAGGGACTTTAGATGAGTTCAGAGGTCATTTAACACCAATCTGTTGCTACATAACTGGTGGGGAATTCACTGTGTTAGTTTTTCGAATACCTTGTACGCTCAGAACAACTGAAATTTCTTTTTGCATTATTGTGGAGTTTGGCTAGTGAAGTCTGTGGGAGAAAGCTTAGACATATTCTCCATGACAGCAGAAAGCTTTTCGCACTGGTTTTTTCTGATTTGGACTGCCGGAACTTCATTTCCGGCCAACTGAAGCTCCGTCAGCTCCGTCGGTGTTCAACATAATGTCGGAGCTAACATTTCCAATAGTAAAATGATTACTTATAGTTTATGAGTCAGTCAATATCAGCAAGACCGATTTTTTGAAGATGCTTCAATCCATTGGTGACAAAATCGGAATTTTAATACAACCAGTCAACGAACTCTTAAGAAAAAATAGTCAACAAACTCTGAAACCACCAGGAACACTTCGATTCACCTTCACTCGTTCGAAGCGAATATAATAGCCCGTGAAATTGGAAACTAAATCAGTTCCAACATTTCAATCGGTGGAATAATTTTGGAGTTGATATTAGACAGCAAAAGTTACATTTTCCAGCAATAAGCACGAGGAGTTCGTTTTCAAGATCATTTCTGGTGGCAAATGCGAGTAACACTTGATTTAATGGCCCGCCGATGTATTCTGCCTTAATTAAACTCTATGCTTGTTATTTCAGTGACTAGTTTTTACCTTTAAAAGTAGTTGGATAAATTGATATTTGCAGAAAAGTTTGATGCGGAAGGAATTTAAATAGTAGCCTCATAAAATGCCATTTGTGCAAACGCGACATTCAAATATGCATAAACCCTCGTTACTGCAAGATTTTCTGTGTCTGTTAGTTGGAACTCAAACATCTAGTTAAAATGATTAAAAATGAAGGTATCTTAATTATTCCACCATACTTGTGTATTCCACTTGGCATTCAACTACTAGTGGGAGTTTTACGGCTATTTAGCAATGAATGAAATAAATGAAACCAGCACAACGGACGCAGGGGACATCTTTGTCGCCTTTTAAAGCTGTTTTTTGTTTTGTCTATTGTTGTTTGTCTATAGGCGTTTTTCTTTTTCTCTATCCCTGATCTTTGAAAAGGCTTTGAAGAAATCCACCGATTTGGCATCGCGTTAAGCAATTTGTATGTTTGAGTTTTTTAAAAAAGGTAAAATTTGTAATGGTTTTTTCCTAACAAGTTATTGGTGTATAAACTACTTAATTACCATTTGTTATAAAGAATATTGTTCAAATAAAATTACATACACAACCTTTTAACTGATTTGGTTGTTAAATATTTTTATATTATCATTGTAAAAAACTTAAACTCCAGCAGTGAACTCAAGATTGAGGCTAATAATGGGGTCCATTGGCTTATCGTTGGCCGCTTTGGGGAGATCAATTTCCTTTGTTCTTACATTTGGAAGTGACAAATTGCTTTGTTAAGTTTCTTCTTCTATTTATATTTTCTGTAAAACATATGTTTTTGACTGTTCAGTTAATCATATACATGAATCAAAAGCAAAAGGCATAAGTAAAAACTTTACTGAATTTTGTTTGGCTAGTCATACAAAGTTTAGTTATTAACCTTTCAACTTGTGGTCTTCCAACAAGAAAATCAATTTTAATTTGTGCAGTATCATTCGTTTATAAGCACCTTTTAATTTATTTACGAAATTAAAATACAAACAAATCATGTGATTATAAGTCAAATCACCGAAAAACAAAAGTTGGTTAATTCAACTTATGAGCAGCTTTAATTTGCCAGAAAATTTTAACACATGATCAAAGAACTGCAATGTATCATTGGAATTAGCTTTGTGCGATTAAATTTAAAAAGTGAATGTGGTTGTTCGATTTCAAATATCTCAACATTATCTTTAACATATGATCAAGGAACTGCATGGTATCATAAGAAACATAGACAAGAGACACATGTACAACTACTTTCATAATTTCAGTACAAACACAACTACAACTTTTATAAGATAATTTATGAATTAATTAGTGTTGTACAATAATTTGGCCGTGCAAGTGTCACATATGTTATCTTCTCTTGAAAACGTAACATAACTCACAAAAATATTCCACGGTTAAAATAGAATGACAAAGTATTATACAATATCATCAGTGTACAATTATTTTTATACTATTAAGTTATCAAAAAAAATATCTACGGGTAAGCCTTCTTAAAATGAGATTTATAATGTTAGATTAATCTTCTATAATAGGTAAAGATGACCTGATTTGTATATATTACTTAAACTCATTAAATAGGTCAAATAATAACATGAGAGCGTGCCGAAGAGTAAATGACCAAATGGCTAGTTTGAGAAGATACTTTGAGTTTCTTTTCAATTAAGGATCATTCTGCACCATGGTTTCCTGTGTGTTTCATGCACGGAACAATGATGCACCAAGTCTCTTTCATAACTGATAATTTCAATGGCAATCGCCTTGAAGATCAGAAACAAAAAAAATTATTAATAAAATGTATTGATAAGTGACATATTATCTGAATTAATTATCTTCAAGTTGTAGTTTATATAATAAGAAGACAAGTGACATATATTGTAGTGACCAACTCATGCCGCATACTTTATCCTAGAAAACAAGTTACAACTCTTAAAACATAAACAAAGAAGAAGAATCAAGAAACTGCACTCTTTGGCTGGGTCAAACTACCTATTAAATCTTATTATTTACAACTCCTCCAAATTTAATACTTTTTATTCTAGATTTCTGTATAACAAACAGAAACCCTCCATATGTTATCACAAGATGCATAAATAATTAAAAAAAGAACAAAAAATCCATCTTAACAAGTGCAAAGAAACTTCCTACCACTATTTATCATTTGACAGGATCT
The DNA here is from genome assembly GCA_002018475.1 of Nicotiana obtusifolia. NCBI lineage: Eukaryota > Viridiplantae > Streptophyta > Magnoliopsida > Solanales > Solanaceae > Nicotiana > Nicotiana obtusifolia. The sequence goes on from MCJB01048818.1 coordinate 26,703, forward strand.
TCCCTTCTCTCTTCATATAAATACATACCATTGCACCAACCTAGTTCTATCACAAATCCATGACTTAAAATTCATCACTCTAGTGATCTATCTAAGTATTACTCATTACAACACTCTTAACACTCCGTACAATGGCGAGGAAAAGAAGGGCCAGTGAGGTACTTGGTGAAAATAGAACTCACGATTATGATCAAGCTGGGAATGCGGCCTGGGAAGAGATGGTAAAGGAAGCAGCAGCTGTAGCCGCGCTGGGGGGAGCGCGGCGAGCACGAAAAAGATTCGTGGGAGTTAGACAAAGGCCATCAGGAAGATGGGTTGCTGAAATAAAAGACACTATACAAAAAATAAGAGTATGGTTAGGGACTTTTGATACAGCAGAAGAAGCAGCAAGGGCATATGATGAAGCTGCTTGTTTACTTCGTGGAGCCAATACTCGAACAAATTTTTGGCCTACTTCTTCATCTTCTTCTTCTACTCCAGCACTTCCTTCAAAAATTACTAACCTTCTTCTTAATAGACTCAAAGCTAGAAATAATTCCTTAGCTGCTGCTGCTGCTGCTCCTGCTGCTTCTTCTTCTGATTCTTCTGAGCCTGTGGAAATTCGTGATCAGGACAAACAGTTAGAAGAATACAGAGATGAAACAGCTTATTTTTCGGATTCGCAGTATATGGAGTATCTCAAAGACCCTGAAGATCAAATAACTGATCATAGCATGAGCACTAATACGAGTGCAATTGCTATGAGCAATATCACAAACACCTTGGAGGCATGCTTGGTTGAAAACGGTTACAGTTTAATTCAGCCTGTGATGAAAAGCAACGAAATTAACTCGAGTGGTGGAGAGATTAATAATAATCTTGTGGAAGAAGACGCCCAAGAAGAAGAAGGCATTGAAGAGGAAAATGATAGTACTGATATAGGAGATGTAGAGCCAATTAATTTCCACTTTGTTGATGAAATTGAATCGTCGTGTTATTATTCACCATTTGAGATAGCTGAAGAGATTAATTCAAACGATACAATGGATCAGCCGGGGATGGTTTATGGAGACGAGTCGTTAATGATAAATGAGGCAATGAGAAGGATGAATTACGAGAGGAAATTCTCAGCTTCGTTGTATGCATTCAATGGGATTACAGAATGCTTAAAGTTGAAGCTGAAATCCGGAGGAGTTACACAGAGAGAAAGATCTGAACAATTAAGCAGACTCAGAAATGCATGCAAAAGGAACCGTAAAGAGGAGGAAGAGGATGAGAAGAAAATTAATGAAGGAGGAATTAGCACAGAAATGGGTGAGAAGAAGGAAATGGAATACAGTTCTCAATGCTCATCGGAAAATGGACAATCTTCTTTATCAGAGATTACTTATGAAAGTGAATTGTCTCTCTGGAGCTCAATTGATTTACCACCAATATGCGCCTTTTTTACTTAGAAAACAACCATTGTTCTAGGGATTTTCTTAATTTCTCTTCTTTTTAGTTGTTGTCTGATCAGGTAACTTTTGTTTTCACAGAGTCAAGATGAAGACTACTCTGTGTTCTCGTTTATCTTTTTAAAGATCAGTAGACACTGACTGATCTTGGTCTAGGCAAAACAAAATGCATATTAAGTAAAATCTAGCTGTTATCTTAGAATTCATACGAGTTGGTTTGTGGAATATAATATGCGACTTATTGTCCAACTTTTGATCTCTTCAAATTTGAATCAGGTCAATTCCTCATGGTTCTCCAGTGAGTTGTACGTGGATAAAAAGAAAAAGGGACCTTGTTTCCATTTTTCAAATTAATATAATGGAAGCACAGGTGAATTCAGAACCAATGAGTTCAAAACTATTACTATGTTCTCGACGGCTCGTTTCATCTCGCAACATATTGTCTAAATATTATCATAAAGTGGTTTTATCTTAGAGTGATCAAGGTCTGTAAACTTACAGATTGTCAGAACATAAAGAAAAGAAAATCCTCTGAAACCGAAAAGAATAATAAATTAAGTAGGAGAGAGGTGCACGAGAGCACACTAATAAATTAAAGCCAAATAATACAAAAGGTGTCAAATGACTCTTCATCTTTTGAATGCTTTCCATTAGTTCAGCCTGTTAACTGAACACCAGGGAACCGAGAACAATAGAACACTACAGTAAGCACGTTACAGATGGGAAAAGCTAGAACTCCTAGCGTGTCGACAAAAAGATTTGCCAGGCACCTCTGACAAAGCAGGGTGGAGTTTAGTAACAGAAATTTTTGTAACTGAGCTGGTATACCAATTATATACATGGACTAGCTCCCTAGGCAAGCATCAGTAGTTTTCCAGGTTAGATCAAGATTGCCAGACTTTAGAGGACCCGAAGCTGAGCAAGGAAAGCAGCACAGAGATCCAAGAAAAGGAACTGTGGACCCTGTACTCTTTGAAGGTCAAGCAGGTATTTCTCCTCCCGTGTTTTATAAAGCTGCAACCGTTCACAAATTTAAAAGAACTCAGTTTAAAGGAATTTCAACAATATCCAAGCTTAGCTGATATTTAAATCAGTATGAAAGAGAAAAAAGGTCATCCAAACAATGCACTGTCACTCAAGCACCACAGCATAGACTAACCGGATTATAGTGTCCAAAGAGAGAAATACTAAAACTAGACCTTCAATAGAAATCCAAGACTATATTATTCAGTAAGGTTTGTGCTTTAAGTAAAATCTATCCAGATTTGCTTCTAAAACATACTGGAATACTAACTAAAAGCAAGCAAGAAATTTGAAACAATGCCACAAACCTCGATTAATTCACTGAAATTCAGGGATATGCTCTAAACACACAACACCACTAACAAAATCTGCTTCAGGACCTCCATAGTAAGCCATCCACCGATCATGGACATTATACTTCACCATCTTTACATGGAGAAGATTTCTTTCTCACCTAATTTATTCTGTGTTGTTTGCTTATCAAAAATAAAAATAAAAACTATCTGATGCTGTTTACATCATAATTGAACTCTAACATTTATTTGTATGCCACAACATAGACTATCCAATGCCCTTCAAGATAATCATACTTTTTGTGAGGTTCAACTCTTTTAAACCCTTGTATGTGAGACTTTTCACTTTTAAATCAAATATTACTACATGTAAAAATATGCAAAATATTCTTAACACAGTCTTAAAGGCTAAAGCAGCATCATACAACCATATACGTAGTTCACAGGCATATGAAATCTAGATACAGATGGCAGGATATTCATTACCTGAACTTCAAACTTCACTGCATTAGGTATAGTGACACCACTGTTCTCAATGACGGTTGAATCATCTCCAAAAAATGGATTGTCTATGGAATTATTACTCATGCCTTCATGATGGCCAGGTACGCCAGGAACCCATTGGCATTTCATGTTGTAGGGTCCGATCTTCTTCCAACATACATTCAGTCCTTGCAGAGCTTTCAGAACCTCTGTCATTATCTCACGTGGATGCGCTCGAGACTAATGCAAAACCAAAACAAACGGTGTAGCATATTGTTTATCAGAATAAAGACCTAGATTGAATTAAAGGAGTTCAATTGAGAACTCATTCAATTGGCAAATGTCATAAATGGAACAATAACTGATTTTGACCAATGAATCAAGATCTTCTCGATGCTCGGAAGAATTTTAACACACGTTCCACATGAACCTATGAAGAACCAAGTTCTCAAACACTGTCTTTCCCTCCCTCCACTGGTTAACAAGAACCAATTTCCGCACATTTTTACGGTAATAACTACATAAGATAAATGTATAGTGACTTGCTTGAAAGTCCACAAACCTGGAGTCCAAGAGCCCATTTCCTTTCGACAGGAAACTGCCTCGCACCAACTTGTTGAAAATCCATTATTCCAGGCAAGTGTTGCCCAACAGGGGAAGCAACAGCTTCACTTGAATTTATTTGATGATAGCCGTATTCCTGTAATGGCATATTAAAACATCCATAAGCAAAATTGTTTCAGAGAAAAGATAGGACTAGAAAAATGCAGCTTAACTAAATAATTAGATGCTCAAAACACCATATTTTTAGGGAAGAGGTCCATTACAAATTGGTAAGAAAATACTCTCCTTGCTTACTGAAACAGATCACATAGAAACTGCAGATTCGTTCAACAAAAACACGCAAAACGCACCATAGTCTCCTGGAATTCAGCTCCCATGTAACCACTGGAAGCACGAAAGCGGTTGTCCAGCAGCAAATAGTACGCCACAGTACCCTGAAACATTGAAAAATGTCAAACTGGTTGTTCAGATTATTTTAACAAAAAAAAAAAAAGAGAGAGAGAGAGAGAAAGAAGATGGTTGGATCCGCAACACTACTTCATTCTGAACTCTATTGCAGAGAGAGGCAACAAGGCTGTTCCTGTCAAATCCCCTTTTGACCACCTCTTGAAGAATATCTTCATCAATCTGCAATTAAATATTTTATTTTACCAGGGAAGATTATCTGATTCATAACAGTATTTAAAGCTGTAAATTGAGGAAAATCGTGAATTGAATGCTAAGAAGACCCTAGATATCATATAACAGCCAGATGGTGAGTGAAGATTCGTAACACCAGATCACTGAAACAACAGGAAAGGACTCTGTTCTTGTATCAAAAGACAAACGACGCTTGGATTGATAAAAAGGATATCATATTCAAGCATTTAAAGGGAATCGGGTTCAGCAAGACAAATTTGACATTTGTCCTAACAAAGTCTGATTTACCCCCCTTTCTTTTTAGCTATTATATATTGAAAGCAGAGCAATGTGCTCTTATAACAAGAACGTTGCAAAGCAACTCTCAACTTCCCCAAGGTTCAGTTTTCCAAAACAATTGTTAACTTATTCAAACTCAGATCCAAGACTAAATGAGCATTACCTTTCCTTTCTCTTTAACCATTCCTTGACTCTTTTTCTCTGGGAAGAAGGGCAGGGTAGATAGAATAAGGAGATAGTCTAAATCCTTAAAGGCAACAAAGATGCATAAACAAATAGGGAAATAGAGGTTGCTTAAGTTGATCGTTTAGCTATCTGAGCATCCTAGAGTGCATTCTCAACATTCCCACCATATGATGGCTCTGTCAAGATGCAAGCTCTTCATATTATAAGCACAAATAAGAACTGTAAGAAATGCAGAAAGCAAAAACTTGAAAGATTAAAACCATTAATACATTTGATATTGGTCCCAACAAACCTTTTTCGCTTGTTGCATCGTATCTGGTGGAGGTACAGCTAAATAGCGTGGTAGATGAGCTTGGAACCAAGGGTGCATACGAATCTCAGGAATAGTCATTCGCTTCATAGGGTCAACTATAAGCATCCTTGGGATCAGATCCCTTGCACCAGCTGATAAATGGCTGGGCAGAGTATACATGCCACCCTAAAGACATATAGTACACAGATAAGCATGAATAGCAATTAGTTGAGAGAGAAGCTTCAACACATGAACTATGTACACTTGGACAATTCCTTTTTTTGTTTTTAATTTAGAAGGACAAAGTTTATAAATAAAATAATGGACCATAAACTGAAGTTGGGATAGAATATTAGTATGTTCTGCCAGACCTATGAAAAGTTTTGCTACACGAAAGTATCTGACTAATAACGTATATAATACCTAAAGTAGGATATGAGGCCAAATTTTGCATTCACTTCAGTCCACCAAAAATAATTCTGTCCAATACAAATGTCTATAGGCATTAGATACGTGGAAAATTTAGCTTTGTTTCCAAGATTGGAAACTACGATGCTATGTGGTCACGCCAAGGGTCAATCATCAGCCATTTCACGAAACAACTGTATGAAGATCAAAATCTAATAATAGTGGATTCCAAACAAATTGCATACCTTTATTTTCTTAAAGAGGTTGGGAATGTTTTCATCATCAAATGGAAGGGTGCCACAGAGAAGAGCATATAGAATAACACCACAGCTCCATACATCTACCTCGGGTCCAGCATATAACTTTCCTGATATCACCTACATGGAGAAATGAAGATCGTAATGAAGCAAACTTTTAAGCAGTGTACCATGATATTGGGAAGGACCTCAATAATATTATTATCAACTCATTTTAAATGCAACAGTACCTCTGGCGCAGCATAATTTGGGCTACCACAACTTGTCTTGAGAAAGTGACCATCACGCATGATATTACTCAACCCAAAATCTGCAATCTTCACATTCCATTTGGAATCCAAAAGGAGGTTCTCAGGCTTAAGATCTCTATGAACCACCATGTTCCTGTGGCAGTACTCCACACCAGAGATTATCTGTGTTTGAAGAATAAAAGTACCATTAATAATTAATAGGTAAACAGCATGAGAAAACTCAGAAAGGAGGTCATATCTCCACCTGCTGGAAAAATTTACGAGCTTCATCCTCTTGTAGCCTGCCCTTCTCCACAATGTAATCAAACAGCTCACCAGATTTCACGTACTCCATCACAACATATATATCTGATGGTGTCTCTACAACCTCATACAGCCGAATGATGTGAGGATGCATGAACAATCTCAATATTTTAATTTCCCTTCTCACTGCCAAATGTCAGCATTGTACGACTCTTAATACAGTCTATAGACAAAACCACTAACAAAGTAGTTTCTGATAACTATGGGCCAGGTTTCAGAGAAAGTAATGACCAATGTCAAGAGCAAAATCAATTTCCTCCATCACACATACAAGCTACCAATTCGTACAGGAAATCATTCAGAAATCTACTTTCCACTCCCTTCTAAAAGATGATCAAAAGATTGAAGGAAAGGGATAAAAGAGGAAATTTATCGAGAAAATAGGAAGGCAACACATAGGAAACTTATTAGTTAGATAACAGTCTTCATCTGCAAAAATTGGGCTTGTCCCTCTCCACTTGCCTACTTCATGCTTCTTCCTGATAGAATATGGTAGAAAGGAAAAGAAGAGAGAACTCTCATATCACAAACTGTTAAAGATTGACGTTATTAATTCCAACTTGTCCAGTCAATCGAATGGTTTGTTCTTAGTTGATTGTTTAGCTGTAACTCCCGCACCTGCTTATTGACTTTGGATTGAGGTTGGTAAAACCAAATTAGGGTATCCAGGTTTAATACCATCAACCTTCTGACTTATAATATCCCCTGGGACTTTAACAGTATATTCAAATTCTTTTGAAACTAATTCACTTTAAGGATTTAAAGATTATCAGTATTATTGTTTCTCTAATTCTGTCCATTGAATATCTAGAGGTGCACCTTTGCAAGATCGAGCTATCTAAGTCAACCGTCCTCCCCATTCCCAAATAAACGAAAAGGCTAAAGCTTGGAAGGGCCAATGTGCAATGAACGAGGAAGTGTAAGTGCCATAACCAGCCATCACATTTTAGTTGGATTCACAGCGCTCTTCAAAACATAAGAATGAGTAAGAAAGAGTGTTTCTAAAGGTTCGTCTGAAGTGCGCTCAACCTCTGAAGTTGGGTGCAATGTACGCTAGGCGTTTCACTTCTCCTAGGCAGTGCTTCAACATAGGCATCAAGGTGTATATGTACTTATGATTATTCTCTCTTGCATTATTTGTATATTTTAAAAAGAAAAAAATTCCGTATATTTGCGTTTCAGTAAACCAATGCTTTAATTGCGCTTGAAGACACCATAGACCATTGTACTTCTCTATGCATGCCTTTTGACAATATTAACTAGAAACCTGAGCATGTTTAAGAATCAAATGCAAATTCAACTATTCAAGCATAAGGAGAGATTGATTTGAAACCAACAAGACCTTGTAGAAAAATGAAACAGTATTTACAAGTTTTCCTATACCTTTTTCTTCCATTTCCATGTTCTTGATTTTCCGACGATTGAGAATCTTGACAGCAACTTTATGCCCTGTTAAGGTATGTTCAGCTATTTTAACTTTTCCGAATGATCCAATGCCAAGAGTTTTCCCAAGCTTATAGTTCCGTAGAAATGACTCCACGCTGCTCCCACCTTGGACTGTTGATCCATCCATTTTCCTATCAATGAAGAGTAATTTGTTAGAATTAGAGCTTAATGTACACAGGCATTTATCATGATTCATTTGCAGAAGAGTTATGATGCCAAAATTGTGCAAAACCAAAGCTGGTGTGACACATGAACTAGTGACAAAAAAGCTGACGTGGCATATTCATCTTATATCTGTCCTATTTAGTTCAGGGATTTTAGAACAAGGCACTAATATAGCTAAACCGCAAATACGATTGACTCAATAGGGACACTTAAGATAATACCTTTTTATCTAAACAGTTCATCCCCCAGGGGGCATAGAAACAACATCAAGAGGATCTCCACTAGTTTTGATCCTACACTATACATACATACACACATATTTTTTTTTTGATGAAGTAAGTTGTGTATTAATTAAAAGGCATCCAGAAGATGCAATGATTACAAAAGAAAAGGAGATATCAGCTCCAAGGAAGGACAAAAACCTATTACAATAAGATAGAGCTGATAAAGTCCAAGAAAAGGTCAGGGTTATACACAGGGGTGTGATTCACCCAGCAAAAAAGTACAACTAAACATCTGGCCTTGAGTTTATGTCTGACAGTTGAAATGCCATCAAAGCATCTTTGATTCCTTTCTTGCCATAAGCACCACAAAATAACAGCAGGAACCACAGACCAGATTCTCTTGATGGACTTCTCAACTTTCCAAGAACTCCAGCTAACAAAGGCATCCCTGCCATTGCGTGGCATAGTCCACTGATCAATCAATGCTCTGTTGCCCCATTTAAGTCTATCTCTGCCTTGGTTGTTGATGGAAATGTTCTGAAGGCTGCCAAGTAGAGCTAGCAGATCCTCTATCTCCCAATCATTCAGGTTTCTCCTTAATCTTGGGCTCCAAGTGTTCTCCTCCCAGTTTTGAGCTACTGTAGAGTTTTGAGTTAGATGCAACTCAGAATAGTGTTGGGTAAGCATCCTTCAGAGTGGTTTGACCATTCCAAAGATCCTTCCAAAATAGAATGTGTCCCCACTGCCCACCTGGAGAGTTGAATTAAGAGAGAGTATTCCACAGCTTCCTGATACCCTTCCGTAGACCACAACCATAAGGCGTATTAAACCATATTGGAGCACCAGTGACTATCACTGCCATACTTAGCTTGTACTACTTCCTTCCATAGACTCATTCCTTCTTGATTATACCTCCAAAGCCATTTCATCAACATGCTGTTACTGTGTAGTGACAAATCCTTTAACTCCTGGACCCCAATTGATTAGGGAAGTATTACCTTATCCCATTTCACAAGATGGAATTAGTGATCTTTGGGATTGCCTTCCCATAGGAATGAGCACCTGAGTTTATCAAGCTGCTTTCGAACTTTAACTGGTAGAGGAAATAGAGACATATGTAGGTTGGTAAGCTATCTAGTACACTATTGATAAGAGTTAGTCTGCCACCAAATGAGAGATACTGTTGCTGCCAGGAAGCCAACCTTTTTTCAAATTTTTCGATAACCCCATTCGATATCTCAGTTGATCTATGTCCAGCCCCCAATGGAAAGCCTAGGTAAGTAAGTGGTTGGAATGAACCTGTATTGCAACACATGATCTTGGCCAACACCTCCAAGTTAGGTACACAATTAACAGGGTATATGACACTTTTTGACATGTTAATGTGTAGCCCAGACAAAGCTTCAAAAATCATCAAGGTGATGTTGCGATATTGAACTTGGGACTCCTCTGCACCACAGAAAATGAGAGTATCATCGGCATATAATAGATGGGACACAGACTGAAAACTCTGTCTACTGCCAATACCAAATCCCTCCAACCATTGTAGTTGTTTGGCCTTCTCCAACATTTTGCTCAGACCCTCCATTGCTAGGATAAAGAGAAAAGGGGATAAAGGATCCCCTTGCCTTATTCCTCTCTTAGGGGAGAAAAAACCAATAGGGCTTCTATTCACTAGGATAGAGTACTTGACAGTAGAGAATGAGAATTTGATCCATCTGATCCATTTGTCCCCAAATCCCATATGTCTTAGGATTGAAATGAGATATTGCCAGTTGATTTGGTCGAAAGCCTTCTCAATATCAAGCTTGAAGAGCAATCCAGGTACTCCATTTCTTTGTCTCCATTCTAAGGCTTCATTTGCAATAAGTGCAGCATCTGAGATCTGTCTCCCCTTTAAAAAGGCATTTTGATATCCTGAAATCAGGTTCCCCATCACCCTTCTGAGTCTTTCTGACAGAACTTTAGCCACAATCTTGTAGACACTTCCTATGAGGCTACAACAACATACCCAATATTATCCCACACCATGGGGTCTGGGGAGGGTAGTGTGTACGCAGACTATCCCACACGTTCTAAAGTTGTTGCTGCCCAGGATCGAACTGGGGACCTTCAGTGTGTAAGACTGACATGATAACCACTACACCACAGCAACAGGTTGTTACACTTCCTATGAGGCTAATAGGTCTGAAATCTTTAAGTTGAGTCAACGTGTACCCCCTCCAACATTGTAGAAATAGAATAGTTCATGTTGTGATTCAATGCAAGTCCATTGTCTTTTGTCCCATATGATGATAATTCCTCCACTTCTGCCACTAGCCTTCAATTCTACCCATCCTACCTATCTTGAACCCCAAAGATCTCTAACTACAACTATAGAGCAACTTTCAGTTTTTGTTTCCTGTAAACACAATAAATCAGGTTTCTATTTTTTAATGAGAGACTTAATAGTACTTCTCTTGCTCGTATCATTGAGCCCACATATATTCCAACTCGTTAATTTCGCTTTCATTCTGAGAAAGCCCTGTGATACTTGCCCCTAACCGACCCTTCTCCGTTTTCATATGTAACAGTGCATACCAGCTTCTTGGCTTCTTTTTCCCCCTTCTTCTTGGATTTCTTCTTCCCATTTTTCTCCTCCCTTTGCAGTAGCTTCTGGGCTTGCCTCTTATGCTCCATTCTAACAATCATATCAAAAATTTCATGCTCGAAGCCGGTAGAATAGACTCTGAAAGCCTCGCATACTTTGGTCATAGCAGCCTTGGTCCAATGAGAGGTCTCAATAACCTGAGGTGAGTTGATTAAATGCTGCCCTTGAGAATTCACCTCATACTATGGTAAGGGCAGGAGCTCGCTACCCGAAAGAGAAGACACATCTGAGTCGTTAAATCTGACCATGGAGAAATTTGGATAAGAAGGAAAAGATTTGACGAGAAAAAGAGACTGCATCGGTTCAGCTTCATCGTCTGCGTCTTCTTCACCTTGGTTTATGTATTCAGAGTTGCACCTAATATCGGGTACCAGCTTATTTGTAACTCCCTTTTGTAAAGGCAAAGCTAGGGCTTTTGAGAGCTGTTGAGGTTGGGCCTGCCCAGTGGCTCTCCATTCCATCAGCTTCTTCTTTTTCTTCTTTTTAATAAAAGAGTTTCCTTTCTTCTCCTTTGAGTAATAGTGGTGACCCATTGGTAAAGGAAAATTGACCTGATTGTTGACATTAGTATGGACTGGGTTGTGAGATGGGCCAGCCCGAGAGTTGGATTCAAATTTTAAATCAACTGGCGTGGATTCATAGCAATTAACTCTTTGGACCTTTGGTCTCTCATATGTGACCTTCTGCCCTTTCCATCGTCGGTTATCTTGACATGCCCGTCTGGAATAATTGAGATTTCAAAGACCATATCATCCACAGCCAAATCGATCTTGCAAGGAGATTCTGAATCTGAATCCTTGATGCAGATACGAGCCTAGAGGAGATTACTCTTTTTCTTCGTATCTTCATCGGAGTCTATATAGCCACCACATTTATCGCCGATAAACCTTAGGGTTTTCTCAGAGCACTCATGTATTAGGATACTAAAAGCCCTAATCCATTGATGACCTGATATTTGCTCTGAAATTTTAAGATCCAAGACTGGTGACCACCAATCTAGAGAGAATCGTCTGCCATTCCAGAACCAGTCACCAAACTTGACCCTCTCTGCCTCATTCGAATACAGAAGTTTAAAAAGAAAAAGATTGTGAGCAAGGGAGAAGAAACTCTTAGACCAGTCGCCACTGACCACCGACCGGTGAACCATTTTGCAAGACCTCCGTAGATGGGTTATGACAGAAGGAGTTATTGAAGGCACCAACAAGGCAACAAGAGAGGAACTGCAAATTTGTTTCTTCCGTTTTGTCCTGGGTTTCCATTGCCGGCCATTTCTGTAAGTTTGCAGCTTGGATGTAAGATGTCTCCGGTGATGTGAATCTCTGAAGGTCTGGGTTAGAGCTCCCTAGAAATCTGGTAATTTTATCAGCAACATCGCACCAGCCCAAGTTGTATTCTGCCTCCGGGATTATGACCGCTGATTTCCTATCGTCAACCCATTTCTCTATTCGAATGTAACGCCCATAAATGTTGTAGTTCTGATAGACCCTATGTAATAAGTTTTATTGTTTTCGTCCCCATTTCCTGTAGAGATCCCCTGTACCTCTGGAAGCCTGTCGTAAATTGTCGCATATCCATCGTAGAGTATTCTCGTCAATCTTAATTGCTGACAAAACGAGCGCTCCTCTCAGCAAGAAGGAACCACCGGTAATGACCACTGCTAATATTTGTGAGTTCAAAAGATTTAATCCCCGCTTTAAAGATAACCTTTTCCCCCATAGTAAAATACGACTAAGCCGGTACCGAAAAAGGAGTTGCCGTGTCAGAAAAGCTAAAGGTTGAAAAGTACTTTTTTTTTTTTTAAGAGAGAAGTCAGACCTTCTCTCTCTAATGTATTTCAGAGAGCACCACATATACATAGCACCACAAAAACATAGTGCAAAATATTAGGTATAAGTTTCAAAAATGTAATATGAAGATGTTGAAACGGATGTGGGGGCATACCAAGATAGATAACTTTAGGAATAAAAATATTTGGGACAAGGCGGGCGTGGCCCCAGCAGAAGGCGAGTGCGGAAGATGCTTAAATGGTTCGGATATGTGAAGAGGAAAGGAACAGATTCCTCGGTAAGGAGGTGTAAAAGGTTGACTTGGTAGGTCCGAGTAGAGGTAGAAGTAGGCCAAAGAATTGGGGAAAGGTGATTAGATAAGACATGGCGCTACTTCAACTTACCGAGGACATAACTCCTGATAGAAGTGTGTAGAGGTCGAGAATTAGGGTAGAAGGTTAGTAGGTAGTCATGTACTTTCCTTGTCCATACCAGTAATATTAAGGTTAATTTTGTATTTTCTTATTTTTTAGATTTCTATTATTACATGTTGTATCTTTCGCTTTGGCTTTCTTGTTATCTTGATGATGTAACCGCCTGTTGCTGTTGCTTCCTTTTGCATCTTTCCTTGAGCCGAGGATTTATCAGAAATAGCTTCTGGGATAAGGTCCGCGTACATACTACTCTACTCAGACTCTACATGTGGGATTACACTGGCTTTTTTTGTTGTTGTTATTGTTGTTAATATGAAGACATCCAGGTGATGCTTGGATAGCACATCCCATGATTGAAGAGCACCACTAGTTAATGAGCTCCTCCACAATAACCATAAGCAATTGCCCTTCGGCAAAGTGACTACAAGCTGCATACATCAGTAGAGCCTAATCCAGGAGATGTCTCAAACCAACGGGGACATAAGCAAGGAAAACATAACTTCAATTTGGTTATTAGTCCAAATATTTCCTAAAGGTAGGCGCCCACAGGATGTTAGATCATAGATGGCACCTTTAAATCAACATTCAAGCTTTTATCTTACCTAGTTAAGTAAATGAGAGGAATTTCGAAACCCTAAAAGGAACCTCAACGGTAGCAAAACACTAGTTTCATGGATAAATTGTTGAACTGTATGTAACTGGAATTGTCTTCCCCTAATTAGCTATAAAGAAAATCAATCAATCAACTTTCCTTAATTAAAAACTAGTCTGGGTTTTAGCTACACCAAAATTCTGCTCTATTTTGGCCAATTCCATTCAAAAAAAATAAGCCTATCGCAGCGAAAAGAAATCTAGAAATTCACAAATATCTTAACTGAAGAGACCACAGATCTGAGAAAAATCAAGGACGCAAAGAAGGAGATTGTACAAACACGAATTGCATACATGCAGAGATAGCGTTGAAGCAGGAAATTGAGAAACTCACCGGCGAAGAGCGATGAAGCTGCGTTGAAAAGCAACGTAAGGAGAAGAACTCTGCAGAAGCGAAAGCAAGAGAAGCAGTGGTATGAAATTGAAGAAGAGAGGATTGGGAAAATTAAGGTATTAGGTTCGGCATTTGGTTTATGTAAAGATTGTAACTAGATTCATGGAATACAAGGGGAGGGAAGTTAAGTGCTTCCTTCTCCCTTTAATTTCCTTTTGAAGTGTGTTATATTTCCTAAATTAAGCTTAAACTTAAGTCATCCAGAAAATATTCTCATATATTTTTGTTCATGAAAAGAAATCGGACCCATTTTGTCCATAAAATAGGGAGAAATTCAAAAATAGCCAGATCTATAAGTGATAATTAAAAAAGAATTACAGTTTCAAAAGTAATCAAAATTTAGTCACTTTTCATGTAAAAATAAACCTGAACAAAAACGTTATTCAAAATCCGAAAAATATTCCAGCACAATATACTGGTCCAGCATAATATGCTAGAAGTTCATACACAGGTGCTCCAATATCTAGTATATTATGCTGGAACTTTCCGTGTGTTGGAGTTCCAGCATAATATGCTTGAAGTTCATATACAGTTGCACCAATCTCCAGTATATTATGCTGGAACTTTCCGTGTTGCAGCAGAATAGTGGTTATTTTTCAATGACTTTTTAAACGCTGGCTATTTTTTAATTACCAGTCCGAAAACTAGTTAGCCTGTGCTATTTTCACCATAAAATGTTAGTTTGGGCATTTTAACTATTTCACTAGGTACTTAAAGCTTAGCAATAATTTTCGCTAATTTTATTGACCAATAGATCATATTATTCTTGGATGTACTATATAGTTTTTAGTAAGTTTTAGATACTTAAAATTCAGTTAATTTTTTAAACTTTAACGTGATATCTTATTTTTTAAAATTAGATTTTAAGTTATTATATTAAATTTTTTTGACTTCCATCAATAGTTATAATCTATCTTTATCTATATCTATATTATATTAAAAGCACGAAGACCTTTAGCGAAATATCGTTCGTTTTTTTTACTCTTGAAAAATAAATTTCACACTAGACAAAATTATAATTTTATTAGTTCCTAATATTAAGACAAAATTATTAACTGAGTTTTATGTATTAAAATTTTCCTTATTTCGACTATGTAATACTCCAAAGTTGTAAAAGTCATTCCTTAGTAATTGGAACAAAATCACTCATATTTCTACTCATGGAAACAAACAAGATCCTACTTATATTAGAAAAGCACATATACAAAAGAATGAACGAAAATGAGTTTTGCTATAACTCTATTGCCTTCTCAATCGTTTCGCTTTATTGACATTGTATCGATTTGATTATATAATGTGATATTTGAAGCTTTAGTTAATGATTATGTAGTCTTGATGTATTGTATCTAGAATTTATGCTACATGTTGTTATACCTTATATTTATGGCTCTGATCGATGTATCATTATTTATATGTTATATTTTTTGTTTCCGTTTCGTGATACCTCCGTGGTGTTTTAGGTGTAATTTTTGGTTTATGGCTTTAGGAAATTGACTATAAATAATTGGGGATTCTAAGATATAGAAGTCGCTTCTTTAATAATGTACATGTACTTAATGAACTGTGTTTTTTTTTAGAATCGTAGGAGTTATGATAGGTATAGATTCTTAAATTCCTTCATTGGAAATCAAATTTTTGGCTTTTAAGATATTACAGGTATTAGACGGTTGAGTATTAAGATTTTTATTCGCAAAAGATATCTATTTGGTCCATAGTTCCTGGCTAGCTTATGTAATCAACCTTTAGAGTATGGATTACGATTTGTCATATATTACACCATGCACAGTGCACCGATAATTATTCTCCGGAATGCTATTTAGATATTAGTTATTATTTATTTTGTCATAAAATTATGAATTAAAAATTTTAATTTCAGGACAATTCAAGATATTTTTGTCCAAAATTTTTAAACTGAAAAATTGAAATTCAGAACACAATGGCTAATTCTTAAATATTAACCCTTCAGAGTGGTTACCTGGTATCATTTCTACCAAGTTGATGACAATGGGCCGTTTATCAATTTTGGGAACTCTCCATTTTTGAAAGGTATTTGTGTAGAAATAGTCGGTCAAATTCATTATTTATTTTTCCCTGTCGATATACATGAATTATCTATTGAATATATATAATAATACACATACTTTATATGAACTATATATATAATATATATCTGTCAGTTACTTTTAATTTAATCAATTAGGTAAGCAAATATTTGGGTAAATCCAAGCTTCTCCAATCCTAGAAGCACTTTTTTTTTTTTTTTTTCAAAAAAAGTATTTATTTATTTTGGTCAAAGTTGAAGTGTTTGGCCAAGCTTTTGGAAGAAAAAAAGTGCTTTTGAGGAGAAGCAGAAGCCGTTTTTTGAAAAGCAAAAAAAGTAGCTTCTCTCAAAAAATACTTTTGAGAAAATCACTTTTGAAAAAACTTAAACTTTTGAGAATGTTGCTTTTCAACAAAATAACTTTTGAGAAAATTACTTTTAAAAAAAATATCTTTAAAAATAAGCTGATTTTTACATCTTGGCCAAACGAGCTACTCTTCTTGGAAAAGCCACGAGTAGAAGCTGGCAGTGGAATTCAGTGTTGGTGAGCATTTCGCCCCATGGTTTCCTTTTTGGTAGATTTCCAAACTTATTCTAGCTGGGCTTATTTTCACGTAGGTAATGATCTAAGCCATCTTCGATATTCAGGGTTAAGGTTGGTGGACCTACTAGTAAGAATCGTTAATATACGAATCTACGAGATACTGGTAGGCATAGCCACCCATGATCAGGGTGGCTCAAGTACATGGGTCTAAAATCATATTTTAAATTCGTTTGGCCGTAGATTTTGTTGTATAGGGTCGGATGCAATCGAGCACACAAGGAAGATCGGTCTCAAGTGCAGTCCGACTTTGAAACGGAGCCAGCACTTCAGGAAGGAAAGTTTGAGATCGGACATCATTGGATCGGGCCAGAGCGGTCGGAATAAGGTAGTCGAGACCGGTCTGGGTAAAGGCATTTTATGATAAAAGTATCAGTTTCGTACAACGGAAAGGCCGAGAATCTCGTGGTACCCAGATATCTCGGCGGGAATCACGGCCCCAATCATCAGAGACGTTAGACAAGTATTTTTAGGGATAATTCTTCCTATAATCAAGCTAATTCACCGTGTAATTAAGTCTTTTACCATATATAGAATTTCCTTTCTTCCCTATAAAGGGGTACTGGTTTTCATTGTACAAGGGGCAGACACGTTACCAGCAATACTAAAATTCTTAATTTCTGTCTATCTCTTGCCTAAGTTATTTATTTTTCATTGCAAATTACTCCATCACAGAAAATCCACTCAACCTCGACGGTCTGGTTATTCTCTTATTCATTTAAGTATATCTTTACTCATTGTTACATTTTATATTGTGTCAAATCATTTCACGTATCCTTGATACCACGTACAAATTTAATTGTTACTCGTATTTTAGAGTAAACTGTTTGGCGCCCACCGTGGGGCTAAGGATAATAGTGAACATTTGATACAATTTTCTGTTACACACTATTTTACGCTTGTTCTTTGCAGAATTTTCTGTTTTTCAGATTACAATATAGTCATGTCACGTTCACATCCCATCAACAACGAGCTCGAACACCAAGGCGAAAGCAATAACGTGATGCTTGGTAGTGAGGCTCCAGCCGACGCCAGTTCTCAAGTTGCGGTCGATGCAGGTCAGGCTTCAGGCCCATCAAACAGTGTTCGGGGGGAACACCATTCAAGAACTTTGAATAATGAAGGGGACGGGATCAGCCTCAAAATGATATTCGACATGTTGCAAGCCCAACAAGCAGCCATCACCCAGTTGCAAAGTCGTAGCCAGGTCCCAGACAGAGCCGAAGCCGGTTCT
>MCJB01048819.1:18368-54348 GCA_002018475.1 Nicotiana obtusifolia
AAGAACTTGGCTCAAGTCTAAAAACTCTTTCAAAAATAATTAAGACATTTTACAAAATATTGGTTTTTACAAAACAATAAAACTGTGAACCAAAATTGAGCTGGAAAAATTCCAGAACGTTGGCACCATCGATGGCACCATCGATGGCTTATGGCTGTTGAGCCACCATCGATGGCACCATCGATGGCTTATAGATGTTGGAGCCTAAAACGACTAATTTTTGTGTCCAACGAATATATGGGGTTTTGGGGCTATAAATAGAGCTTCATAAACTTCATTTGAATAAAACACTTCTTCCAAATCATAAGATTATATTGCTTCAAGTTTTCATAATCATTTAAGCTATATTGAGCCATTTTCTTGAAGTCTAAAGTTGTGTTCTTGAGCTATAACTTCTTCACTCTACTTACTCTTTTGAGAGATTCATTTTTGAGTGATATTTGTGTTGTCCTACATCTTTGGGAGGTTGTCCCTTGTTGTAGCAAGGAAGAGCTTCTTCCTTGTTGTTTGCAAAGCTTGTGTGATTCAAGTCTTTGTGTTGTAACGGTTGGTTAGGCACCCGCAAGTCTAACATTGCGAATCTTGTGTGATTCAAGTATTTGTTGTTGTAACGGTTGGTTAGGCACCCGCAAGCTTAACATTGGCAAACCTTGTGTGACTCAAGTGTTTGTGTTGTAACGGTTGGTCAGGTCCCGCAAGCTTAACATTGGCGAATCTTGTGTGACTCAAGTATTCATGTCGTAAACGGTTTGTTAAGCACCCGCAAGCTTAACAGAGATAGTGAAATACTCAAGAGTGCTTCTTGAGGAGTGGACTAGTTACAAGTTGTAGTAAACCACTATACATTGTTGTGTAAGCTTCCTTTTACATTCCGCACTTTATTCCTTGCAATTTAGTTTTCGCACTTAATCATTTGAATTGTTCATATACATTGCGAAAATTTTTAATTGTTCTTTATAACGCTATTCACCCCCCCTCTAGCGTTGTGCATATATTCTAATAATTGGTATCAGAGCCTAATTCTCTACAAGCCTTAACCGGTTAAGAATAAGATCTATGGCATCGTATTCTAGAAATGTATATACAGGAACAGGTGAAGGACAGTCCACGTCGAGACCACCTCTCTTCGACGAAACAAACTACACCTATTGGAAGGAACGTATGAGGATATATGTACGAGCCACAGATTTTAAATTGTGGCAAATTATTGAAAATGGTGAGGAGCTTATCACCAAAAAGGTTGGAGCAAAGATGATTCCCAAATCGGAAAGTGAATACTCCGACGAACACATAAAAAAAGTTGAAGCTTATGCACAAGCTGTCAACTTGCTTTACTGTGCTATAAATTCGGATGAATACCGGAAAATCGCAGGATGTAAAACGGCCAAGGAAATATGGGAAGAACTTCAAATTACTTACGAAGGTACGTTCCAAGTCCAAAAAGAATTTATGTCTTGGGAAGAAGATGACTCCGGCAACGAGTCAAGCGATAGAGAGAAAATCAAAAACCTCTGTCTCACAGCCATTGAGGACATTCCTCAAGAAGACAAAGAGATTAGTAACATTTTTTACAATGACGATTTTACTTTGGTAGAATTACAAAACGCTTTTGAAGAACTTTATAACGAATTTGTCGACATGAAAAATAAAAACAAAGTTTTGAAAAAGAATCTCTTAGATTCGGAAAAAGAGTTAGAAATATTGTCTGAGGAAAATGGGAGACTAAAAGAAGAAAATAAATTTTTCGGAAAAAGGAGTGCCAACAAACCCGAAAGTTCAATTAGCCCTTGTATAATTCGTGTAAATCCCATAAGGCTCAAGTAGAAAAATTAGAGGTAATTATTGATAAATTAAATAAGCCTCAAAAGAATTTGAATCTTATTTTTGATAAATTTCTTGTTGTTAAGAAAGGACTAGGCCATAAAAATAAAGGGAAAAACAAAGTTGGAAATCAACCTATTAAGAATGAATCTAGGTTCACTAACACTAGACCACCTAGAATGAAAACTGCTAGGCCAAATGATCATATAACTAGAAAACCTAGAAATGACTACCATTGGAAAAATGAAGTAGTTCAAACTAGGCAAAAGTTTCATAAACCTAGTACTTACTATTTTCCCAAATTTATATGGAATCCAAATGTAGTATGTCACTACTGTGATAGAGTAGGTCATATTGCACCAGTGTGCTATACTAGGCATAGACACATTACTCTAAATAACACACACGATTTTGCGACTAACCAAAAAGGACCCAAAAGCACTTGGGTACCAAAATCCTGTCATTAATTAGATTGCAGGTGTGCTCGAAGGCATCAAGTGTACTTTAGTACCTTGATAGCGGATGCTCCAAGCACGTGACTGATGATGCATCCAAATTTTGGGTACAAAACCAACTAAGGAAGGACATGTCATCTTGAGTGACAACAAAGGAAAAACTATCGGCATTGGTTCGGTTAGTAAAAATCCTTCCTCCTCTATTGATGATGTTTTGTTGGTAAAAGGTCTCAAACACAACCTCTTGAGCATAAGTCAATTATGTGACAAGGGAAACCGTGTGACCTTGAATTCTAAATATTGCACTGTAGAACGCCTTAATAACAATGAGGTAATTCTACAAGATAATAGAATTGATAACATTTACATGGTAGATTTAGAAAATACTTCTTCAAATATTACTAAGTGTCTCATGAGTAAAGAGGAAGATACTTGGTTATGGCATCGTAGAATAGCTCACATCAATATGAATCATTTGAATAAATTGATTTCTAAAGACTTAGTAATTGGTATTCCAAAAATTAAGTTTGAAAAGGATTCTATTTGTGATGCATGTCAAAAAGGAAAACAAGTAAGGTTGTCATTCAAGTCTAAGAATGTAGTATCTACGACTAGACCCTTACAACTTTTACACATGGATCTCATCGAACCTTCTAGGACGAAAAGTTTTGGTGGCAACTATTATGTCTTTGTAATTGTTGATGACTATTCTAGATTCACTTGGACCTTATTTCTTTCCCATAAAAATGAGGCCTTTAACGCTTTTAGAAAATTTGCGAAAAAGGTTCAAAATGAAAAGAATTGCAACATTGTTGAAATTAGAAGCGATCATGGGGGAGAGTTCGAAAAAGACGAATTTGATGTCTTTTGCGATGAACTCAGAATTGATCATAATTTCTCAGCCTCACGCACACCACAACAAAATGGAGTGGTGGAACGTAAAAATAAATCTCTTGAAGAGATGGCTAGAACTATGATCAATGAGGCGAAAACTCCTAAGTATTTTTAGGCCGATGCCATAAGTACTGCAAGTTATGTCTTAAATCGTGCAGTAATTAGGCCAATTCTTATGAAAACCCCTTATGAATTGTATAAAGGTAGAAAACCTAACCTTTCCCATCTTCGCGTATTTGGTTGCAAATGTTTTGTACATAATAATGGGAAAGATCATTTAGGTAAATTCGATGCTAAATCGGATGAAGGCATTTTTCTTGGTTATTCATTGCGTAGTAAAGCATATAGGATCTTTAATAAACGTACTTTAACCATAGAAGAATTACCACACGTGGTCTTTGCCGAAAATGACTCTCGGTTGTGATGATCTTGCAAATTCATTGGAAGGAATCCGTCTTGACGATGAAGGTCCAAGCCATACAAAAACAGAAGATGGTGAAAGACCTCAAGAGGATCAAAACAATGAGCAAGAAGAACTTCCTAACGAGTAGAGAACATCCAGATATCATCCAATTGACAAGGTAATCGGAGATATCAACCAAGGGGTAAGTACTCGAAACACTCTTAGGAACACAATCACACACATGGATTTTGTTTCTCAAATTGAACCAAAAACCATTTCTGACGCAATTAATGATGAACATTGGACTTTGGCAATGCAAGAAGAGCTTAACCACTTCAAACGAAATGACATTTGGGAATTGGTGCCAAAACCTAATGACCATACAATAATTGGTATGGAATGGGTTTTTCGAATAAGTTAGATGAAAATGGAATAATTACTAGAAACAAAGCTAGGTTAGTAGCCAAAGGCCACAATCAAGAAGAAGGAATTGATTATGAAGAAACGTATGCACCTGTCGCACGACTAGAAGCTATTCGTTTACTTCTTGCATTTGCTTCTTCAATGAATTTTAAGCTTTATGAAATGGATGTTAAGAGTGCATTCCTCAATGGTGTTATCCAAGAGGAAGTATATGTCGACCAACCACCAGGGTTTGAAAACTTTGAGTTTCCAAATCACGTGTTTAAACTCAAGAAAGCTCTCTACGGTCTTAAACAAGCTCCCCGAGCTTGGTATGAGAGATTGAGTAAATTTCTTTTGGAAAATGGATTCCAAAGAGAAAAAGTCGACACTACTCTTTTTATTATGAATAAGAATAAAAACATTCTTCTAGTTCAAATTTATGTAGATGACATTATATTTGGTGCTACTAATGAGTCTTTGTGCAAGGAATTTTCTAAGCTCATGACAGAGGAGTTCGAAATGTCTTTGATGGGTGAGGTCAACTTCTTCTTGGGCTTGCAAGTGAAGCAAATGAAAGAGGGAACTTTCATTTGTCAATCAAAGTATTGCAAGGAATTGCTTAAACGTTTCGAAATGATCGATGCCAAAGTAATGCCGACTCCTATGAGTACTTCGGGAACCCTTGACAAAGATGAAAAAGGTAAAGAAGTAGAAGTCAAGAAATACAGAGGTATGATCGGATCTCTACTTTACCTTACAGCTAGTCGTCCCGATATAATGTTTAGTGTTTGTGTGTGTGCACGGTATCAATCTTGTCCAAAAGAATCGCATTTGGCTGCGGTTAAACGGATAATGAAATACCTCATCGGCACAATGAACGTGGGACTTTGGTATCCCAAGGGTTCATCCTGCCACCTTATTGGCTATTCCGATTCTGACTTTGCAGGCTGCAAATTGGATAGGAAAAGTACCAGTGGCACTTGCCACATGCTTGGTAGCTCATTAGTTTCTTGGTTTAGCAAGAAACAAGTGAGTGTTGCTTTGTCCACCACGGAAGCGGAATATGTAGTCGCTGGAAGTTGTTGCGCTCATATCCTTTGAATGAAACGACAACTTGTGGATTACGGCCTATGTCTTGATCACATTCTAATTAGATGTGACAACACTAGTGCCATTTGTCTCACGAAGAATCTCGTTCTTCATTCGAGAACAAAGCACATTGAAATCAGGCATCATTTCATAAGAGATCAAGTTCTCAAAGGGGATGTCGAAATAGAGTTCGTAGAAACTCGTAATCAATTAGCAGACATCTTTACTAAACCCTTAGAGAAAGAGTCATTCTTTAGAATTCGAAGCGAGCTTGGAATTCTTGACTCAACATTGATCTAATTATATGCATAATTATTTATGTTTTGAATATTACTGACTTGAGCGTCGGAGAAGTTTACTTTATTTTTGCAGATTCTCCTCATCATGTGGATGACTCAATAAGTGAGGGGGAACTCAATGAGTCAAAGTATTCGCTTAAAATGTGATAAATATTCACTTCCATGCTCAATCATCGATGTTTAAACGAGCAACATCGATGGCGAAATGTTACTGGAAATGACAGAAATTTCCAGAGAGTTAACGCCATCGATGGCGTTACTGTTCGCCATCGATGGCAACAAGTTTCTGTCCAGCAAGAAAAATTTCCAGAGAGTTAACACCATTGATGGCGCCCCCTCTGACCATCGATGGCGTCTGAACAATTTTGAATAATATAGCCGTTAATGATCGTTTGGAAAGCCCTGAAATGCCTATTATGCCCCCAAATGGTCATATACAATCAATTCTCTATAAATTCATCATCTTACACTCAAAAATTCATCTCTATTATGTTCCAAAGAGTGCAAGAATCCTCAAACTTGATAAAAATTCTCTCTTCTTCGTACTTCTTGTCTCCAAGACATATATCCTTTTAGCCCTCAAATCTCTTTCAAATGGCTTCATCCTCCACGAATCTCATTCCTAGAAATGCATACAAATACGAAGATGGTTCATATCTATGGTTTCCAAGTAGAAATGAACTACAAAACTTCCGGGAAAACTATGAGAAAAGAGACGTTCTACCTCCCAGATTTGTAAGGGAGATTTATTTTGATATAAAAAGATTCAACATCCTTTACAACGTGCTACAACAATCTCATCTTTTGCGCTTTGTAAGAAATCAACAAGAGTATATACACGAAGACTTAATTCGTGCTTTCTACTCAAATCTCCGTCAAATTGATGGAAATCTCGTCTCCTCCTTAAAGGGTACGTAAATTTTTCTCGATCTTCAAACAATGTCGGAAATTACTGGACTTCCGACCAACGGCGAAAACATTAATCTCTACGCCGGTGCTCAAGGAGTCGCTTTCGACGAAGCGACATTTTTGGCCTTAATGGGTGTCGGTAGGCAACCAAATCGCACAAGCCGTCGACCCACCATCACCAACATGCATGAAGAGTACCGTCTACTCTTCTACATTATCACTCGTATTCTAAAACCGAGGAAATACTCTCATACAATTCTCTCGGTTTAAGATGTGAGAATAATGCATGTAATTTTGCATGGAGCACAGATAAATTGGACACTATTTGTCATGATTCACATGCTCGATGTAACTCGCGAGGGGGAACCACTCCCGTATGCTCCGGTTGTGATGGACATCCTCAAATATTATGAGGTAACGACTAATATTGGTCCTATAACCAAAAGGATCAAAATTTGGTCGGTAACAGATGCTTCGTTCCGAAGGTCAACGGAACATCCCCAACAAAGAGCTCAACAACAAGATCTCCCATATCAAGAGACTCCACTTCCACAACAAGCCTCTTCTTCCGAACCTGTAACTCTTGAGTCCATCAACGCGTCATTACTCAATTTCAAAAATAAGATTACACGTCAAATTACTCAACTTACACTCAAAGTTGATACATTAGATGAAGATTTTCGAAATTACATGAAGCGTAGTGAAGAAGATGATGAAAGTGATGAGTTTTAAGTATTAAATTTTCTTGTATTTTCCTTATGCATCTCAATCTTGTCTTTAATATTTATGCTATGTAATTTAAGTTTTTGTTAATTAAATATGAGTTTTGCTATTTTTAGTATCTTTTTGCTAATGCCAAAAGGGGGAAGATATTATAGTAAAATTTGTATAAGAAATAAAATGATATGCATATATTAAGGGGGAAGCATAAAATCAGGGGGAATATTAATTATTGAATATCTGATATTATCTTTAATTTGTCTATTTGTTAAAAAGGATGGCGGAAGATATGTCTATTTGTTAGAAAGGTCTACAAGTATTAATTTTTATTAAACTTGGTTTTTAACAATTGGTATCTCTCTACAAGTATTAATCTTATTCCTTTAACAATCAGTATATTATATAACAAATAGTATCAACATCAAAATCCTTTTTGCTATAAGAATGCATATCCCTAACTATGTTTGTCATTATCAAAAAGGGGAAAATTGTTGGAAAAACGTATTCGCATTCTTATTTATGAAACCTTAAACTAATGACATTATATCTTGTTGTAGGTTTTGATAATTGACAAACCATCATTAACGAGTTACCAAGATTGCTTGAATTTTGTTGTGACTACAAGTCGAGCTTTCAAGATAATAGAAGTTGATGCATGGAACCTGTCGATGAAGCAAAAAGACTGAAGACTAAAAGATGTAGTACTTTAGTCTTGATTTTGATTTTGAGTCTTATGATATTTTTGATCTTCTATAGTTTTTAAGAACTTGGCTCAAGTCTAAAAACTCTTTCAAAAATAATTAAGACATTTTACAAAACATTGGTTTTTACAAAACAATAAACTGTGAACCAAAATTGAGCTGGAAAAATTCCAGAACGTTGGCACCATCGATGGCACCATCGATGACTTATGGCTGTTGAGCCACCATCGATGGCACCATCGATGGCTTATAGCTGTTGGAGCTTAAAACGACTAGTTTTTGTGTCCAACGAATATATGGGATTTTGGGGCTATAAATAGAGCTTCATAAACTTTATTTGAATACAACACTTCTTCCAAATTATAAGATTATATTGCTTCAAATTTTCATAATCATTTAAGCTATATTGAGCCATTTTCTTGAAGTCTAAAGTTGTGTTCTTGAGCTATAACTTCTTCACTCTACTTACTCTTTTAGAGATCTATTTTTGAGTGATATTTGTGTTGTCCTATATCTTTGGGAGGTTGTCCCTTGTTGTAGTAAGGAAGAGCTTCTTCCTTGTTATTTGCAAAGCTTGTGTGATTCAAGTTTTTGTGTTGTAACGGTTGATTAGGCACCCACAAGTCTAACATTGCGAATCTTGTGTGATTCAAGTATTTGTTGTTGTAACGGTTGATTAGGCACCCGCAAGCTTAACATTGGCAAACCTTGTGTGACTCAAGTATTCGTGTTGTAAACGGTTTGTTAAGCACCCGCAAGCTTAACAGAGATAGTGAAATACTCAAAAGTGTTTCTTGAGGAGTGGACTAGCTACAAGTTGTAGTGAACCACTATACATTGTTGTGTAAGCTTCCTTTTACGTTCCGCACTTTATTCCTTGCAATTTAGTTTTCGCACTTAATCATTTAAATTGTTCATATACATTGCGAAAAACTTTAATTGTTTTTTATAACGCTATTCACCCCCCCTAGCGTTGTGCATATATTCTAACAATGATCACTCACGGTCATGCTCGACACCAACATATAGATACTCGTCACCATGCCTATACGTCGTACTCAACAAGAAGTAATTAACAAATATGACACAACTCCTAATCCCTCAAGCTAAGGTTAGACCGGACACTTACCTCGCTTTGCAATCAAATTCAAAATTCCAACAAACCTTTACCTTGAAACTTTAATAACGAAATATAAATTCCAGCCACTTTTCTAACGAGTTCAGAGGATGAAAATCCAGTGGCAGTAATGAGAAGGGATAGAAATTGGCCCAGCAAAAGACTCGGTAATGTTTTCTTCCTCCAAATTCCCTTTACGTTAACCATATCCTAAAGATAAATATTGCAATCACACTACAGTTTATAGCTTCAAATTCTGTGAAAACCGAAGCCCAATAAATGACCTTGAATTTTTTTTTTTTTTTTTACAGAGGCATAAAAACTGCATACTCTGTTTTTTTTTCTTTGATATACTTATGCATAAAGACAGGTGAAGATTATTATGATGATGAAATTGATTACTCTCCTATTAGAATATAGCTTCAAGCCGAATCTTTAGAAAAATCAACGGCCGCTAAAGAGTTCCCCTACTAAAGTGTAAGTGTGTGCTATTTATATGGAAAATCCTAAAGTCCTACCCGTATGTGTGTATGATCATGGGATTGGATTGAGGGCATAGTTGGGGAGTGGGACGTGGGGAGTTGAGAAAAATGGGGATTGGGAAATGAGGAATTGGGGTGAGCAGATCATGGGTGATTAGTTAGGGTAATGTTCTTTTGTATTTTACTTTAGTTCTTCTCGTTAGTTTTTGTTTACGTTTTGAAAAATTATACAGACTGCACATGCAAATCGAGGTGAGGTAGAAAGGAGGTTTTAAGCCTCGTAACACTGAATTCAATCTAAAAACAAGTGATGATACTTTGGATCATCACAATCAACAACTCTATAAGCAATAATATATTTTTGACATACCCAATCAGGATCTATCCAATGAACAGTAACTGCAATATAATCACAATTATTAGTAAAATGACTCATATCCGTAATAAGGCATACTCTAGTGTCATAGTTATCAAATAAATATCACAAATAATCTCTATATTCGCTCTTAAATTTAATAATATTATTTTTAACCGTAATTCTTGGAAAACCTTTAAAAGAGGGATTATATGTAGCCTGAATATAACGAACAAAATCAGTACAAGAAGAAAAACTATAAGGTAAACCCTCTACCACAACTAGTTTAGCAATATTTTCCCTATTTCTTTGTTTATCAGAAGTAAGAATCCCTCCTGTTGTTTGGTTAATTTTTGTTTGGGTACCCGAGAATTCATCATGCGCTACTCCCCCCATATTTTGTTCCTAAATAAATACCCCTAGCCCGCATTGACCATTATTTAGGATGTTTATTTCTTAAGTGAGTCCTAATTTTACCTGTCCCACCCTCATTATCCCCAGTTTTAAAAATCTACTCCATTCCACAAAGCCTACATACGGGTGTCTGACTTTCAACTTTCTTTTTCACAAATTCCCAGACCTCAGATCTATCCTTACGTTTAACCGGGACTCTAGTAGGAGGTACAGAAGGCAAGTCAGACTAAACTTCAGGTGGACTAGCTTGAAATTCATGTGGTTCTTCTAAATTAACCCCAGTTTGATAGTCATATTGTGCTTCTAACATATTATTATCAAGTGGATTATTAGCGATAATATCATGATAATATTGAGAATCATCTATGTGCTGACTAAAACTATCAGCAATTCCTTTACCCTCATTTCCCCCACGACCACGTGCCCGCCCCCCACTATTAGTTCCAATTGAACCTCTTTGAGACATAATTATAGCAAATAAAATAAATAAATGACAAAAAATTATAAAGATTAGGAAGTAGGAACGACCAACCAAATATAGCCGAATAATTGAGGTGAAGTTGAAACTTGAATCTTCACTTCAATTAATAAGTTGAATACTTGATAATCGAAAACTTCAACAAATAACCAAATTGATATTTCAACCAAGTAGCGCCTCCAATTTACCCAATACTTCACCAAATAGCCAAATATAACTTTGATACCAATTTAAACTTGATAAAGTAGCCAAATCGTATAATTTTAACAAGTAACCAAAGTGGCAAAATAGCAATATTGTAGAGAATTTGAGAGAATTGAATGATCTGTGTGAAAAATATTATGAGATAATGGGGTATTTATAGAAAAAAATAATTAGGAGTGGTTATGGGGTGAAAATGATCGTTTTTAGCCGTTGGACAATAGCTAGGAGGTTAAAAGAGCCGTTCTCGACGGCTAAAAACGGGCAGAAATTCTTTTTTTGGACCGGTCCAGCCGGTTCCGGTCCATTTTTGTACCAGTCAGTTCGATTTTTAACAAACGAATCATCCCGCTACCGGGGTCGGATTGCGCAGCCTTTAATGGTCCGTTTTCACTGATCCGGACCGGTTTTCGGTCCGATCTGATGAAAGCCGAACCACTTGCCAGTCTTAAGTACCACCCTATAAATCCCAAATACACCTTTATTTTGGGGGGTGTCCTATTACCACCCTGAACGTGTTTTTAGGAATTTGTTATAAAATCTATCTTTATTTTTTTATACCTTTTTTATTACATGCATCGTATAATTTACAAGGTTCTTTATTCTCAATGTTATAAATATAGTGAGTTTTAATTGCTATCGATAAAATTAACGATACTGGAAAACTATTTTTTTTTTCCTCATTATTGAATGTCAATAACTTATATGCTTGAAAACTACTTCTCATTCTTTTTTGTATCAAAATTAATATTTATTTGTCTATAAGTAAGTCCATAATATAGATTAAAAAATTCAAAAAAAAAAAAAAGATAAAAGTTGTAGAGGTAAAATACTTTAAAAAGTTAAGAATGACTAATGTTCAAAGTTGGAGATGAGCTTGATTTTAGGACGTAAATGATTTTCACCCGAGTTAAATTCATTCAAAAGATGGAAAAATAATCAAGTTTCATATAAATACTGTAATTCATACTCCTTCTGTTTTAATTTATGTAAACCTATTTTCTTTTTAGTCCGTGCCAAAAAAAATAATCTCTTTTCTTATTTAAAATAATTTAATTTTATGCAATAATTTATAACCACACAAAATATATATACTTCATTTTATACCAAATTTAAAAGTTTCTTTCTTTCTTGAACTTAATGTACATTTCAAGAAGTAAAAAGGAGGCAGTATAAAACAACTCTTGTTGTTTCCTTCTCCTGAGCCGACCCAAGTCCCAATCCAACTTAAAAAGGGTTTAGCTTCATCGCATCAACCTATGAATGTTGGGTTTGGTTGATAGTTGCGTCGAATTAACGAAATGGCAGAATCGTCAGATCCAGAGAAG
Organism: Nicotiana obtusifolia; assembly: GCA_002018475.1. Taxonomy (NCBI): domain Eukaryota; kingdom Viridiplantae; phylum Streptophyta; class Magnoliopsida; order Solanales; family Solanaceae; genus Nicotiana; species Nicotiana obtusifolia. Next base: position 30,440 of record MCJB01048819.1, read on the forward strand.
AAAATTAGCTGTTTGACGCCACCGCTATCACTATCGGAGGAGGAGGAGAAGCAGAGGAAAAAAGTGGAAGAAATGGCAGCACATATGATAAAAGTATTCCTTAAATACAATTCAGAAAGCATCAGCCTAAGAGCACGTTGTCTAGCAAATTTAAATGAGTCCCAAAAGAGGCAAATACAAAATCCATTATCCCAACTCAGAAGAAGAACTTCTTTTGGATAAGAATTTATGGGAAAGAGAGCATTATTCGTTCGAGGAGATGAGGCTAAAATCACTTTTACCATCAAAAGAGGAGAATAAGTGGGAAAAAGACTTGGAAGCAAAGAAGCAGAGGGAAAGAGAGATTCGTTTCGTACTGGAAAGAGAAATTCGTTTCGAACTGGGAGTTGAGGTAGCGAAGAGAGTAATAGATACATTCGACAAGACAATAAGAGAATTTTGTGCGAGCTGAGGAGGAGGAGAGATTGAAACAGTCACGGTTGGAGCACCGAGAAAAACTTGCAGCACAAGGAAGATGCCTCACGGGGGAGTATCTAAACCCCTTTCGATTCAACCCTCAGATTTGTCATTCCCATGTTAAGTTTTTCTTTTGCTATTTCAAATTGCTAAATAATAATTTAATGTTGTTAGATCAAATTTCTTAAACAAACTTAGTTAAACCTGTTTCCCTTAGATGTTTAGCTGACAGCTTGCTTGGATGGTTGTTTCATGTTGTATTGTACCGTATTGTTACTTTAAATATAATATTTGTTTTGATTGTTACTTAAATTTTATTGTATCGTATCGTTAAATTCGTCGTTACATAATAACAAAAAGTGATACTTTATGGAACGATCGATTTGGTGTGGTCGCATCGTTACCTCTTTTTTTTTCTCTCATCCAGCCTTTTTTCATTATTAACTAAGTACTATTTTATCCTTTACCCTAACTTTTTATATAATAATATTATTTCATACCTTATTTTTTCTTTATAATATTGTAAGTTTATTCTTCATATTATTGGTGTTTGACATCATGAAACGACGACAAACAATACAATCCATCTAAACATTGTATTATAGGTGTCAAACGGGCCGGGCTCCGGACCGGACCAGTAGTTAGGGGACCGGGCAGGGCTGGGTTGGGACAGGAACCGGCTTGTACCTAGTAGAATTTTGATACCGGTTAATCGGACTGCTACGAACCGTTAATGTCAAGTCAATTTGGAACCAGTTAACCGGACCGGTTCAACGGCTAGTTCCATTTTTTTTAATAAAGTTGACCGTTGGCAACGGTTAGATGCCATTTTGACTGTTGCCCAGCAGCTAATTTCCAAGAATAACCCTTTTTTGGTATTTTTTTTTAAAAAAAAATATTTTTGTCATTTACTAATTTAGCTCTTTATAGACCCACCCTTCCTCTTCTTCATTTGTTCACTCATCTCTCAATCCTCAATCCCAAATTCTTAATTGACATTCTCTCATTCTTCACCTAAATTGCAATCTACTATTTGGCTCTCATTTTTTTTGGAATTTTATTTATGGTATTATTGGAAGTTTGAACTTTGAACAATTGACGCTTCTTCGTGGTAACATCGGAGTTGCGAAATTCAATTTCAAGACTTCAAAAATCATCAAGTGTTTAATTTATTGCGGAATTCGATGCACTTGTTCCAACTCTTTCTCTTATTTAATATTTAATTTGCATATTTAATTTTTATTAGTAGTTAAATTTTCATTATATGTTAATGTTGCAAAACGAGTTTGTAATAAGGTTGTTAATCGGGGTTGTGATGACTCACTTTATTTTTCCGAGCTATTTCATTATTTATATTGTGTGAAATTAAGTCGAGTTAAATATACTCGAAGTGATTGAAAGAATATGAGACAAATGGTCTCATTTAAGAAAGTCTAAGTCGCTAAAGTCAACCATGGAATTGACTTTTGAGTTAGAAGGCTCGGATTTGAAATCCGACGACTCAACTAGCTTCGGGAGAGAATATATGACTTAGACGAGTGACCGGAAAATATTTGATAGACCTCGAACAACACTAGATTTGAATCGAGGAAGTTCGGATTTCCGATTGATAGGTCGAATTTTGATCCGGAAGTTGGAATGAAATTCCGAAAGTTACTGTAGGTTCCTTATGTAATTTTGGACTTGCGTAAAAATTTTCAGACCATTCGGACTTCGTTTGGTCGAGTTCGGATCGAAAGATCGAATTGAGGATCCTTAGAGTTCATCGAATTGCTTTCAATGCAAATTCTATAAAACGATATTCGTTGTAGTGTTCCAATGATTGGAACAAGTTTGAATGAGGTTATAGAACATATGTGCATGTTCGGATGAAGTTCCGAGGGTCTCGGGTGAATTTTGGATCATAAACGGGACTTAGTTTGTCGCTTCATGAAGCGACAAACGTTGCGCTTCTGGTGTAATTGAAATTAGAATTAGTAAATGAACTCCAAATTCAGTTTTGCTTGAAGCATTAGATTCGTATCGAAATTTTGGAGCTGTAGCAAAAAGAATCGTCCAAATCGGACTCCGTACGAAAAAAGTTAGGCTTATTTTCGTAACGAGGAAGAAGCTGCCAAAATGTCAGATTCGCGAATCGCGAATCTGACTGCGAAATAGCTTCGCGAACCCGAAATTTGACTTGGAGGTAGCGAACACGGGCAGAAACTTGGGCTTCCTTTTGCTGATTTCGCGATGGGAAGTGCGAACCGCGAAAGGGTTTCGCAAAACGCGAAATCCCACTAAGGGGTCGCGAAATTGCTGATTTTTCAGCATTTTTGACCAACTTTTTCGGCTATTATAAATACAAAGCTAGGGATTCGTTTGGGCATATCAGAAACACAACCCATGAACTAGAACCCTTGCCAACACAAAGAACCTTCGGAAATCAACCCCAAAACACACATGCAATCAAGATTACATGATTAATCTTGCAAATAAAGAAGGGTTGCATCATCTTGAAAACATTTGGGGCTTTTGAGAAGAAGATTAAAAGTGAAGTTGAGACAAATAGAGAGGGAATCACAATAAAATCATCGGGTAAGTATTCTATGCCCTAAATCCCTCTTAGAATGTAATTTCTATGCTTAATCCCACCATAAATTCACGAATTTGTGAAAGAGAAGAACCTAGGGTTCTTCTCAATTTCAAGAAAATATGAAAAATGGGGATTAAGGCCGATTCGAAGTCGGAATACGACGAATCTTATATGGGTGAACTCGTAAAGAGATAAGGAACATGTTTTAGTAATAATTTTTAAATTTCGAGAAGTGGGCCCGGGGCCGGGTTTTTGCCGAATTGGAAAGTTCATAGTAATTCTGATTATTTTTGCTCGGTTGTTGACCCCATAGCTTAATTTGACATAATGATTGTGAAATTGAATAGATTCGACGCACGAGGAGGCCAATACAAAGGGCAAGAGCGTCGCGGGCTAAGGATTTAGCCGAATTCGAGGTGAGTAATACTTGTAAATGACGTCCTGAGGGTTCGAAACCCGGGATTACACCTCTTAACACTGTAATGAGGTGAGGTACATGCTCGGTGATGAGCATGGGCTTGCTTATGTATGGGGATTGGGACTTGGTCCACCCCGATTGATGATTTCTATTGTGTTCATGACTGAAACTCGTTTGATATTATTGTAATTGGGCTAATTGCCACGTTTAGGCTTCGTGCCGGTTATATAACCCTTCAAGGATGATTGTTGTTGTATGTTGTATTACAATGTTGGGCATATCACCAGTTGTGTGGACCCTAAAAGGGTGTTATTGGGCATACCGCCATTGTTGTTGCATGAATCATTTCATCAACTTGGATTTGAAACACATACGCTGTTTCCAAATGATTTTTTAATGGATCGGGTGGCACGCCGCCACGGGGCATAGATTGCATGGATCCGGTGGCACGCCGCCACGGGCATAGACATGCATGGATCGGGTGACACGCTGTCACGAGGATTAGATTGCATGGATCGGGTGACACGCCGTCACGAGGATTAGATTGCATGGATCGGGTGACACGCTGTCACGAGGATTAGATTGCATGGATCGGGTGACACGCCGTCACGAGGATTAGATTGCATGGATCGGGTGACACGCCGTCACGAGGATTAGTTGCATGGATCGGGTTACACACCGTCACGAGGATTAGATTGCATGGATCGGGTGACACGTCCGCCACAGGTCATGACTAGCCTTGACTAGCATGACTAGCATTGCACTGCGGGTACCCAGGGATCGTGTGGCACGTCCGCCACAGGTCATGACTAGCATTGACTAGCATGACTAGCATTGCATTGCATCGCATGGCATAACATCGCATTGCATTGCATTGCATTTTGGTGTTGTGATTATTCTGCTTACTTCACGTATTGATGTGGAATGTAATTTGAATTACTGCTTCGTCGTGGATTGTTTAATGATTTACATGTTTCCTATCTTCAGTTCTTATTTACTTTTATTACTCACTGAGTTGGAAGTACTCACTTTACTCCCTGCACCTTGTGTGCAGATTCAGGCGTTACCGGTCCCACTCAGAGGTACTGAATACTACTACTGGACCGAAGCTTCAGAGATTACGAGGTAGCTGCTTGCGTCCGCAGCTCCGTAACTCTTTTCTTTTGTTGATTTTGCTTCCCTCAAACATTTGTACTTAAGATATTGTAATAGATATATTATCAGTAGGTCTTCTCTAGTGGCTCATGACTTTGTGACACCCCGATCTGAGGGCTGTAGTAGGGATGGTACTTTATATATACATATTCTTCGACTCATTTTATTATTAACATGTTCTTGTTTTCAAATGGGATTGGTTTGGCTTGCCTTGTCCCCACGAGAGGCGCCATCACGACTAAGTTGGGATTTTGGGTCGTGACATCTAGGGAGCATTTGAGCCAGTCAAATGCAGAGCGTCAAATTCGATATTGCAAGAAGTTCTTAATATGCAGAAAGTGAATTTTAAAATGGGATGAAAACTGGTATAGTAAAACATTCACTGAATCCTTTGTAGTAATATTTTGGAGGCGTGCAGTTACTACTTGTCTTACTATTAAGAGTTTATTTGACTAACTTCTAAAATTACTTATTTGAAAAAGTATTATTTTAAAGTGCTTTTCGAAAAAGTAATTAAAGATCATAACAGTTCGTAATTGAGAAGTTTGTTAGTATTAGAAAGACAATTTTCGTTTCACCAATCATAAAAAAAAAATGCTCTTAAGCATCAAACTAAAAACAAAAAGGACATAAAAAAATTTATTTTACGATTTATATTATTTTAAATAAATGGTCTTAGTTTTTATTTATTTAATTGCTTAGTTAAGTTTTTAAATTTTTGTTTCATTAAATTGTTCTGTTATTGTGATTTTAGTGAGACTTATTCCTTGTGAAATCAATAAGGGGCAGTTTAGTAAATAAAAATTATTGTGGGAATTATTAGCTTGAGAAATATTTGATTTTCTGCTTATGGATAAAAGCTTCCTCACAATAAGGATAATTAACTCCAGAGACGCGCAATGTGTGATATAAATGACATTTTTGACGTATAATATTCAAGATTTACTGGCTCGCCGAGGGAAAATTGTTAGGTGTGGAGCTTGATTAATATGTGATGTACTGTTCATTCTCCAGATTTCTTATTCTCTGCAATTGTAATACCCAACATAATTAAAATATACCCCACCGCCGTGGAAGTTTACCCACGGGATGTTACCACGAAAAACTCGTTACTCTCTCTTTCTCTCTCTATTTCTCTCTCTCTCTACATCAATTTTACTCTCTTCAAGATTTCTTCATCTTCTTCGTCAGATCAGAGTGTTTGAGTGAATCGATCCTAACAAGATACACGTCATGTATGTCTACTAAGGGGGTAAAGCATTCCTTACAAAAATCATGTTCTTCATTCTCTCGTTCTAACTCAGAGATTTCTAAGTAAGAGCGGAGGGATCTCTGACATGAATATGAATATTGTGCATTCATACTCACAAAGAATGTTAAAACAATTATTTTTCCTACCAAATCATAACATTAATGTATTGAAGGAAAACTTTACAACAAAATTAATTGGTTCTGATTTATATTTGCAATGAGGGTATTCCTTAATTATGTCATTCATGGAGCTTATTTGCAGTATATATGCTTTATCATAAAAGAATCTAAGTTTCACTATTCTTTGTTCCAAGGACCAGTGGCGGATCCAGGATTTTAAGGTCGTGGGTGCTCACTCAGTGGCCATATAAAAAAATTGGTTCATGCAAGAATTGATCGCTAATCACTTCATATTCGTGCACTCTATTCTCACCTTTTAACCAAAGCACCCAGAAGACTTTTTATTTAATGGGTGTTTGCTAGTTCTTTATATCAGTATTCCCTGTATAATCTATATAATTATACAGAGTTTGCGTCGGGATTAATGGGTGCTTCAGCATCCGGTACGGTTAGCTTAGATCCGCCCCTGCCGAATCACTTTTAATTATAGGCATCTAGTTCATTTCCCACTAAGGTAAGTAGTTGATCATATTCATATATAACTAATCGTATAGGGTTTTACACGGCCTCTATTCTCCAATAGACCTAAAAAATCTGGACGTCAAATTATTTAATAAATTGCATGTTCAAAGTTTATGTATTTATTTATTTGAACTGTGTAATTTCAAATCGAATAGTAGGGCAAATTTGACCTTTTATTTATTTATTTATTTATTTGGAGAAAAAACAGCATCCTAAATATATTCTTTTACCAATATGAGGTGCGGTTAGCAAGGACGACCACTCAAAAAATTGTGAAAAAAGGTCAGTCAAAATATCTCTCCATCAAGGTAAAAAAAAAATGTTATCTAAAGAGAATATAATTTTTTAAAATATATTCGATAATCTCTTATTAATTTATAATATCAAGTATAAATTACTGTTGTATATTGAAGTGAAAGATCAACAATATCCTAGAAGTCCAGATACGGGTTCAGATACGGGTTCGACTGAACGCAATAACTTTTGCGCAAAAAGTGTATTTGTATTAAGCAATTCATTAAGTATATATGTACAAATATTAAATTTAAAATCTAATTATTAGCAATTAAAATCGTCATTCTGAAATTTATAGCTCATAAAGTTGAAATCCTGATTTCGCTTCTGTTGCGTATATATGCATGAGTTAAGAACTATTCCTGTATATTATTTCCACTGCCTATCTTATGTGTCATGAAAATAATAATATATGGATTACTTTTGTACATAGTAAAGGTATTACTGTGCTCGTATGCATGTGTGAGTAAACTTGTATTTATCTAAGTATTACAAAGCAATAATTTTATACGTGGCCTTCCATCATATAGTTTCAAATAGGAATCCTACATCAATAAATAAGATTTTTATAGAAGTACCACTAGATAAAGCAATTCAAAACATTAGCTAATTGGTCAAAGTGGATAGTTTCAGGAAACCTATAGATCATGGTACAATGATGAACCAATTAGAGGTAAGGCAATTGTCAATGCTTATGGATTCGAACCTGAGTGATCTATTCATAATCAGGATGAAGCTTGGGTGAAATTTAGTGGAGGTCCGACCGACTGATGTTGAAGAATCAACAGGTGAGTTGTGGTTAAGGGTAAAATGTCACACGCACTCAGAGCTAGCTGGTTCTTCCCGAAATGCATTGATAGTTGATGAAGAAAAATATATAGATATAAAATTAATATGGAGATAGAGAGAGATGAGGTGGCCGGCGATGGTGGAAGAGAAGGGAAAGTGCGGTGGCAAGAATGAGGGCAAAGGTAATTTTAGAGAGTAAATAGGAATTGCAAAGAGTGAATTATTAGTAATCTTTTAGTGGAGGGAATAAATTATGTTTTAACTTTAATTATTACTATTTTGTAGTGACTATTCCTTCCAAATGCTAAGTGATATTGATGACATTAAAATTAAAAGTGTCAATAATTCTCATCTAATAAATGACATTTAAATTAATAGTCGCAATAGTTTGTGACATTTTTCACCAAATGTCATTGATTTGTGACATTTTTTAAGAAAATGTTAGGAAATTATATATTTTCTGACATTTACATCAAATAACACTAAATAAATATCGTCGTATCCATGATTTCTTGTAGTGGCTCCAGAGTTATGGGTTCGAGTCATCAAAGGAGTAATAGCTCCAATAAATGAGATGAAAGGGAATCAATAGGGGTTTGAAACCAAAAAAAAGAAAAACGGAAAAGTTGAAATTTGTTTTTGACTTTGCGACATTAGTTCCATTCCTCAAATGGTCACTCAACTATCCGAAATTAACTATTAAAGTCATATTTCTTTCGTTTGTAACATCAAAGTCACTTGACTATGCCTATAGCATTCAGAAGATCATTTAACTATTACCCTTTAAATTATCAATTTTTATCTTCTTTTATTTTTTTATCTTTTTAATATTATAATTTTTCTATGTTTAATTTATATTATGGACTTACCTATAGAATAACTAAATTATATTTATGATTAAAAAATAAAAATAGTATTTAAGCATATATAATGTTGGAATAATAAAATATCGAGCATAGTAAAACAATTAACTAGAATAATTTGTTCGTAATAATAAATTTGATTAACAATAAAAACTCAATTTTTTAACACAATTGAGAAGGAAAGAAAATAAAAGTTTTATGATATATATTTCATGCACGTAATATAAAACATAATTATTTAAATAAAGATATTTTTATAATATACATTATATATTCTTGTATATTATGTATAATATTATTCCGAAATTATATAAGCTAGAAAACTACTTTTTATTTTTATTTTATAATAAAATTTATTTGTCTATAGGTAGATCCATAACGTAGATTAAAAAGAGAAAAAAATCATAACATTAAAAAAATTAAAAATAAAAAGAAGAAGAAGATAAAAACTAATAATTTAGAGGATAAAATAAATATTCGATAATCAAAAGTTCGAGAAATTTGGTTGAGTGACCTTCTGAGTGCAATATGCATAGTGAAGTGACTTGGAAACATGGTTGTGAAACATAACTAAAGCAATATTCAGTAAACTCTGCATATATACAAGTGCTTAACAAGGTAAACTAATTGTCCCTGGAGCAATACAAATAAGAAGAAAAAGGAGCTAATTTTTGGTTCAAATAGCTATAGTTGTTGAGGGATTATACCGCGTCTAGAAATGAATTTTGTGTTCTGAAAGGATTTGGACATGGCGGAGCAGTGACTTCAACAATTTCTTCAAGCATTAACACAACAGTTTTCATAGTTGGCCTTAAAGAAGGATCTTCTTGAATGCACCAGATAGCTACCATTAGAAACCTCTCCAATTTTTTTCTGTCACTAATGGTGTCTGAATCATTTTCGACGAGCTGATAAATTGTTCTTTCTTGGTAGCAATCATAAGCCCAGTAAGTTAATATTGCCTTGTCTTCACCAGCTTCAATGTCTACATTTCTCCTGCAACAAATGATTTCTAAGAGTAAAACACCAAAGCTATACACATCTGCTTTGACTGTGATTGGCATGTTTCGAAACCATTCTGGTGCAACATATCCTTTTGTTCCTCTTATTGCTGTTAGAGTCTCACTTTGATCCATCCTTAGAAGCTTTGCTAATCCAAAATCCGATATTCTTGGATCATATTGATTGTCAAGAAGTATGTTCTGAGGCTTTATGTCACAATGAATGATTTGTGTACTGCACTCCTCGTGCAAATACAAGAGTCCTCTAGCTATCCCGAGTGCCACTTGAGTCCTTTGGTTCCATGTCAACTTCAGATCACCAAAAAGGAAACTTGCTAATGTACCATTGTTTAAGAATTCATATACAAGTAATCTATGAGGACCTTCATCACAAAATCCGAGTAATCGGACTAAATTCTTGTGATGAGTTTGGCCTATCACATTCACTTCAGTCTTGAATTCCTCTTCCCCATCTTGGATTATCCGATCCAGTTTCTTGACTGCCACCGGAATAGGTTTTCCAATTTCTACGATACCTTTGTAGACAATGCCAAAAGCCCCTCTTCCAAGTTCTTCCTTGAATCCTTCTGTGGCTTTTGACAGCTCTTTGTAAGAGAAGTATCTTAAAGTCTGATCCATGGAACTTTCATTTCGATCAAACGTTGAGGTTTTGTTGCGATAAACGAGTAAAAATCCCAGAGAAAGTACTCCAAGAAGAAGGCAATTAACAAAAACAGAACTACCTAAGAACACTGATATAATAAGGATAATAGTATCTTGATTTTTCTTTTTTGGCTCTCTTGAATTAGGGCCTTCTAAAGCAATATTACCTTTCCTTCTTTTGATGAATGCTTTAGAATTCACTCTGTTATCCACTCTTCCATTTGAAAGTGGTAATTTCTTCTTCCAACAACTATTTTCTCTGATAACAGAAACAGCACACATGCAATCATTCAAACATGCATTCTTGCACTTCTCTTCATCAAAAGGCTGCAGAAGCTCATAATCACTCGTTGGCCAATCGATGTTCGTCACAGTTTCCATTTCAAGCTGATTTCCTGCATTATCTTGATTGTCTCCACAATCTTGCACAAAATCCGGTATGCAACCTTTATAATCATCCTCTGGATCGACTAAAGAAAATGCTCGTGGGCATTGACAATCCGGTCTTTTGTCTATGCTAAGTCTACAGATCCTGTTATATCCACAAACTCCACTGCCTCTTTCTGTAGGAAAACTATAACAGATATTATCTGGAATTGACCAAACAGAAGACCAAACACCGTCACCTTTAGGCTCTTTCGGGTGCTGATACAAAGTAAATACACCGTCAAAATTAAGTGTTGCTCTGTGATAAAATCTTGTTGATGATCCTATTTCACCTTTTGAAAGAACAACCTCTTGACTGTTGTTCACCAAATGGAAAATTTGGCCTGATTCATTGAACTTGAGCTGGTAATTCGTTGCATTCAATTGATCGAAACTTCGAAGCAAATAAAAATTCTCATTTATATACTCACTTGGCAAGTTTACAGTAGCAATTCCAATATTTCCATTTAGAAACATTCTGAGCAAGAATCTTCCCCTCGAAAAATTAGTCTCTGATCGACGAGAAGAAAGCTCGAATCCTTCTCCAAATTCTTGACTTGGCAAGATTGTATCTTTGCTTTGATTAAAACTTTGCCATAAACTTTCAGAATTTTTATTGACAAGTACAAAATTACCTGTATCTTTCATAGAACCATAAGCAACTGTACCAATTAATGGATCAGAAATCAAAGTCTCTTGTTGTTGAGGACTAGTGAGGACTAGTCCGCGATCAGCAACGAGCTCGATTCTTGATCCTTTAGGAGCTAGATTATCTCCATTTGCATACCAAACAATGGTTTTTTCAGAAATCTTGTTGTACCATATTGAAACTAGGAATTGATCTTCATTTGCTAGTTGTTGAAATCCAAATGCAAAATCTCCAGAAGGAGACATCCATGCAGATACTTTATCATCACCAGCTATAAGTAATGAGCCAATTGTCACATCATTTTTGGTTTGGGACAATACGAAATTTGGTAGCAGAAGAAAGCAAATGAGTAGGAAATGAAGAAGTAAATTAACTTTGGCCATATTTTTTATTACACAAGTGACAACAACATGGTAATACAACTACTTTATATAGAACAAAGATAATAGTCTTTTATCAAAAGAAACATTGGTTTGTTGTTGAAATCACAAGGGGAAGTAAACAATTGGAGAGACTACTTTAACTATGTTGAATGGCTTCTAGTTTTGAATTTAAGCAGCAAAATCTTGAATGAAAGGACTGCCCGGTGCAATAATCACCCGTTATGTGCGGTGTTCAGGGAAGGGCTGGACCACAAAGGTCTATTGTGTTAGGTGTAGAGCCTGATTAATATGTGATGTACTGTTATATATTAATGTTCACGCGGATCAACCCCTCTCTCTCTCCTCTCACGCGCTTTCTCTCTCTACTCTAATTTTCCCTCTTCCAGATTTTTTCTTCTTCTTCTTCATCAGTTCAACTGTGTTCAAGTGAATCGATCCTAACATATTGTACGCAGTCTTACTCTGCATTTCTGCAAGAGGCTGTTTCCACTGCTCGAACTCGTGACCTCCTGGTCACATTGCAGCAACTTTACCAGTTACGTCAAATCTCCCCTTCAAAAAATCTTGATTGACAAAGTAGTAATTTCAAAGCTAGAAGGTACTTAGTACAAATCTTTTGTTACACAAATCATGGTCATCCACTTGTTTTCAATGTGGCAAAAATTATAAGCAGGTAAATTTGGCTATTATTACACATGATGAAAGTGTGAAAAAAATAATAATTTGATAATAGAAACTTTTTAACTTTTGAGGATATGGAAACTAATGATTGGCTAAGGAAGGTCCTTGGAAGCTTGGGGATTTCCTATTTTATTCTAATTTTCTTGACTTTCAAATGGTTTGGTAATTGTCTAAGAAAGACTTCAAATTCAAACTATTTAGTTAAAATTTCAGAAACACAAAAGAAAAGTCTCATGACTTGTTCAATACGCAAGAAATTGCATCATAATAAATAAGAGATTTTCACTGTGGAAAGAAACAGATAGATTAAAATATTTTGGATTTGTACCTACAAAAACATAAAATATGTTAATTAATGGCAGATTTCCAAACTTTTGACCTGGTCCATTGAACCTAACAAATAAGTGAAGTTTGGTTTGTTACCTCAAGGAAACTATGATGTTCGGACTCTTCAAAAATACCATCGGGTGCACGACGAATCCTCCAAAAATAATGTATTTTTAAAGGATCCGATATGAGTGCGACAATATTTTTGAAGAGTCGGAGCAACACAGCAAGGAAGCAAGTCAGTTGTAATTTAGAAATTGGATGGACCTAAAGGTGGAGGAATTCTATTTTCATTGCTAAGACGCCAAATATGTCTGCTTCCGGACTTAGGTCCGCAATTTCCTTTATAATATGAGTACTTAAAAGCTTTAAAGGAGATTTCATCGACATTATCCGTTATAGCTTTGGTTCTAAAGTACGGCCAAACCTTTCTATAATAGTCTCATTTATTCCGAATTCTTTTAGTTGTTATAGCAAAGTGTTGTTATAGAGAACATATATTTTAACATAGCATAAAAATTAGTTCCATAAAAAACTTGACTTTTATAATGAATGATTGTTATATAACAATATTGTTATAGAGAGATTTGACTATATTATATATTAATTTGCCTAACTGGCTAATGACTTACTCCCACCGTTCATTTTACGTGGGACTATCACTATTTAGTTTGACCCTCATACTCCGAACCCCGCCACATAAAATGAAGTGGAGAGAGCATGATCAACACAAATCTTGGTAACACCTCAAGCCAAATAGGCAACTGCCTTTATTTGACCAGTCTCAATATTTTCAAGTAATGCATAGTTCTAACAAAGACTCAAACAGACACAAAGAACATGTATATAGAAGCATAAAACATCTTTTTGGATATATAGTTTCAGGAGAATTTGGTAACTTATTTTTTTTCTTTTACAGATTAAACATGACTTTAATAGCATCACCACCACCAGCACTTGTTTCAAAAGCTTCTTCAACTTCCTTTTGAGAGAATCCAAACCTGTGTGTGATCAAAGGTTTCACGTCGATCTTCCCACTTCTTAAGAACTCAAGACACAGAGGCCACGTATTCTTGTAGCGGAATATGCCTATGACATCAACCTCCCTGAACATAAATGGAGAAAAGATCAGTGTAGTGGCAAAAAGGTACAGAAGCGAGGGAACCGTCAGCTTATTGTTACTGTAGACTAAGAAAAGTTTTAGTTATCGAAAAGATCTATTAGTGATGTTAGTACGTTTACTTTAAGTCCTATGTATTGTAGAGCCGTTGAATCTGTCAGAAATTTATATGCCAGTAGAAAATATAAAGAACTTATAGAACTTCCTATATTTAGGTTTTTATTTTGCATAATGTTAGACGGGGATGACTTAAATGGAGTGAAACTCCAACTCGATTAGGATTGAGGCGTAGTTTTTGTTATTACCTCACAGCAGCTGGAGTGAGAGGAACAGTCATCTCATGATGTCCCATTCCTACTAGGCAAACTTTGCCGCCTGGACAAGTTGCACCAAGAGCGGTTGACATGGTTTTGTTAAAGCCAGCACAATCAAAACTCACGTCGATTCCAGCTCCCATAGCTTTCTGAATGTTTTCTATATCTGCAGCTACATCCTGTTCATAAATATCAGTTAGTGAAGTGGCAAGAACACCCGCAACATCTTGAGTTCACGGTTTAGTTTCACGTATGGTCACTAAACTCTATCCACTATATCAGTAAAGTTCAGTTACTTTAATTTTATGGTGGGTAAAGTTCAATAGCTATAAATATGACAGAAATAGTTTTGTGACTTTATGCTATAATGGATAAAGTTTAGTGATCATACGTGAAATTTACTCTTGTATTCACTCTCAAGCGTGCATATGAAACGTAGGAGAGATCATCAGCAAGAATTTTGAAGTTTAGATCCTGACCTGAATATTAGTTGAGACCTTGACAACGTCATCAGCTCCTAACTTCTTTGCAACAGAAAGACGATAGTCATCCACGTCGACGATAACAATTCTTGGGGCACCAAAAGCACGAGCTGCGAGCAGTGTGACAAGCCCAATTGGTCCAGCTCCCAGCACTAATATGTTTGTCTCAGGACCAACATTCGCACGCCGACAAGCATGAACACCAACACTAAGTGGCTCACACATTGCTCCTTCCTCCAAACTTACATTATCGGGGAGCTTGAAACATAGATCTGCAGGATGGACTACCTGTATGCAATCAAAAAACAAATTAGCATTTTAACACGGTCCAAATATTTATCATTTCATAATCCCTGCATTTAGCACAATGCATCTGTTTATAATTTTATAAGACCGGCCTCAGATACAAAAAGCCTTAAATACCACAATTCTCTTCTTATTAAAGGTGAAATCAGTGTAGGGAAAATTCTTTGAATCGTGAGAAAACTGGCCGAAGTAGGTAAGCTTTTTACCTGATTTGCGAGAGAACCATGAACAGGGGGAGTAGCGAAGAATTTCATCTCGGGGCAAAGATTATATCGGCCTTCCTTGCAAAGATCACATCTCCAGCAACTAATTCCGGGCTCTAGTGCCACACGATCACCGCGAACCAATGTCTTGACTTCACTACCAACTTCTTCTATGATCCCAGCACATTCGTGCCCAATCACCATTGGTTCTTTAACTACAAAATCAGCACATCTCAAGGTCTGAAACTCAAAAAATTATTTTCCCATTAGCAGAAAATCCAAGGGTGCTGTATTCAGTATTGGCCGAAGAAAAGATTGCAAACACCTTCATTCATAATAAGAAGAAAATATGATCACACATGACTGCAGCAAATAAAACAAACCATTATGTACTCTTTCTTCCAGAGCGTAGCTATACAAGAAATTTAGGCATCGCTAACGTAAAACTGAGGGGCCAAACAGACTTCTCAAATCTCAATTCACACAAGTATCATATGTCAGAACAAAGGTTCAGAAGCTTACTGACTTTTCTCAAGTGTAACACTTTGTTTAATATTATTATAGCATCATGTTGGTGCTCAAAAAGCATGGGCTAGAGTTAGGTTCCATATCATACATTCTGAAAGTTCTTATCACAGGCTCTAGTTCATTTACATACTTCAGTTTACGCCAGACTTAATTTCGGACAAATAATTACAGTTGGTTAGCTCACAAAATATCTGTAGTTTCTGTCTAGCCAAACTGTCCAGAAGTATGCACATTCGCGTTATCCTCGACAAAACTTCAAGCTGGCTTTTTGTTTGATAATAGAGAATACTAAAAACTGTACCCCAAGAAAATGTAACAGAATTTCACCCATGTTACGGAAACACTTCATTTGCCCTGCAAACAGGTAGTCCTATATATATATGATATAGGTATCTTGTATTTCACATCGACTTTTCGAGATACACTACAGACATTCTAAAAGATTGATGGAAACCATACTGGATACTTAGTCATGCTAGTTCGCAACATCCGAATCCACATAACAGAATATCTTACATATGAACAATGGAAATCCCGATAAGCTAGTTTAATTCATCTAAACATTTAGCTAGTTTGATACACATTAGTCATTGAAGCAATCGATGACTAGATTATAGACCTTCATCAACCCAAAATCACAACAAAAATATAATATATAAATCAGCTATCAAGAAGTGAACCAGAAGAAAGCTTTTACCTTGAGGTAGTGAACATCACTTCCACAAATACCAACAGCTTTCATCCTAACTCTAACATCATGGGATCCTATGATGTAACAAAAAAGAACACAGTAAGAAAAATCAATAGAAAAAAATCCTAGAACAAGTACCTATATTCAAGCAATTAATTTGCAAATCAAATGATTGCCAAAGAGCTATACCCTCTGTTAATTACAGTAAGTTGGAGTTTGTCAGACCAAATAATAAAATTATACTACCAAATTACTTTTATTGTAGTCTTTTTTTTTATAAGGGTGATGTACTGTCAGAGCCACTTTCCATTCCACCAATTACTACTGCCTGTGTACGCAGGAATTTTTGTAAGCGTTGCCGAAATTTATAGACGAACAGGAATAATAACTTTAATTATCATACTTATAGACAAGAAATAGCTTTAGTTTATTGGTTTTGTAGAAGTTAGAAAAAGTCCTAAATTAAATTCTACTTCATCACAATTTTTAACCACATAGATTCTCTCAAATATTTGCAAAAAAGATGTGCTAGTTGAGATTTGAACCTCTGACCTCTTAGAGCAAAATCAAACACATAACCAATGCGCCAAGAAACAATTTATGTTAAGTGGTGTCATTTTTTCCTACTTATCGCTTCCTCACAGTATTAATACATATATTTAGTAAAAAAAATCGATGTAGCGGTGTCGCGTGACACAGCTTCGATAAATGTGCATCCGCCCCTGCCTCTCACCAACACATGTACCAAAATGTTTTTTGTTTCTATCGAGATTCAAACTCTGCTGATACACGATTTTCACTCACTTTATTGACGGCTAGGCTATACAATTGGGTGCCTGTTGTTTGCCTGTTGTTCTATTTTGCCTCTAGGAACAAAAGTTTCGTCAATCCATAATTATATCTATTTTTAATTCAAAAAACTAATGCTACATATTACACTATGAATTGATCAAACTAATCTTAAAAGTCAACTTAAACACCTAATTAATGAAATAATAATAATAATAGATACTACTCGATGGACTGAGCTCCCGCTGTTCACGGGGTTCGAAGAAAAGCCGTACCACAAGGGTCTGGAAGAGTTTATTTTCACGGCTTGAACTCGTGACTTCAAGGTCACATATCAGTAACTGTACCAGTTATGCCAAGGCTCCACTTCGTAATAATAGATGCTAATAAGTTCTAACTAAGAGCAGAGAAAAAAACAGTACCCAAAGGAGGGAGAT
This sequence comes from Nicotiana obtusifolia, assembly GCA_002018475.1. Classification (NCBI taxonomy): domain Eukaryota; kingdom Viridiplantae; phylum Streptophyta; class Magnoliopsida; order Solanales; family Solanaceae; genus Nicotiana; species Nicotiana obtusifolia. The sequence goes on from MCJB01048819.1 coordinate 47,883, forward strand.
TGAAAGGCTGAATCTTGAGGGTGTTAACACCAAGAAGCCAAGCAGCCATGTTTTCTTCACCCTCAGTACTTTTTCCTCCTTTACCCATTAGACCTCTGCTTTTTTGTTTTTCCTCAAAAGAGAGAAGAAAGACTTGATTTTGAATTGGTTCTTGACTGATCCTATTCTTGGTTAAATCTATGTAGTATCAGAGTTTGTGTATATTAATGAATGATGATGCAATTTCCAAGTAGGAAAGACACGTGGGTGTGGACTCGTTGTGGATAAGAAGCAAACTCAGATTGTGCAAATCAATACTAAGAAAAGACAATACGGTACACGAAGTATTTCGTATTTATATAAGGTTCTGTAAAAGGATGCATTCTAATTAGGTACGATGTACACAACCTATTCTAATTCAAGCATCAATAATTAATTTTATGATTCGAACTCGTGACCTATAAATAATAAAAAATAATTTTATCGTTGCTCGAAAATTCCATACAGTGCAAATCAATCCTATGTCATTAAATGGCTTGTTTGATCATGATTGGTTTTGTCTTATTTTTGCTCGGGCAAATTTATTAGTATTAGGTGTTTAAATCAATCCAATAATATATATTTTGGAAAATATAATGATCATCATATTATAATTAATTAATATGATAATTAATATAATTAATATTCATATCACTCAATTCTTATTGGAAAATAGGAGCATTATTACTTTTAGTCTGCGGCAGAAATTATTTATTTTCGATAGCTGAAAAAGTATATAAAATTTGTGTAATTTTTATATATAACATATAGAAGGTATATGTATATATAAAAAATATACAATAAATATATATTTTTTCGACTATTATAAATGGCTATACAGTATCATTTTCTCTTTTAATAAGGCAAACCATAGGGACCTCATGGACCATGGCCTTGTTTTCTTAACCTTTTTGGCAAAGTCTTGTATTTTTCTAGAATTCAATCTATGTGGTGAAAATATTGTACTATTTAAGTAAGGCTTGTTTGTTTCCATTTAATAAAGATTTAATAAATTATTTGGATCTCAATTCATTAGGTGCATTTAAATTTCTTATCCTTTAAGTATTATGTTGCCTACAATGATAATTATCACTAATTATTATCTGTTTTTTGCAAAATCTTTTTTTCACTTTCTTTCTCTTCAAATCAGAAAGAAAAGAAAGTCGATTAAACAATCCAAAAATAAAAATAAAAAATAAAACTATCACTCATTTGTGTTGTATTTTGCTTGCATATTTTTCAATCACACAAAGTGAAACCCATAGGCTAAAGAAGATCACTCGGGTTCAGGTCCATAAGCAGTGAAATTGTCCTATGAAGACTCACTTTTGCTACGGCTCCGGTGAGTTCCCTTAACCAAGCCGGACGAACAAAAGAAAAAAAGTTACAGAACGGGATAGTGAAGGCTCGCGAAGTAGACAGTGACTACCTCTCTTCTCTTCTCTTTTAATAAGGTAAAGGACCACCAGGGAATACTAAAAGATAAAAAAGGAGGAAAAAACTAAACACCACTCTTTTGTGACTTCTTTTGGATGCATTTCTTCAATCCACATAAAGTGAAATCCACTAGACAAACAAAAAGCCAAAATGATAAAAAAGCAAAATTAACAAAAGAAAATAATGGGGACACAAAAAATTCCCTAAATACGATACTCCTTAAGTCTTTTAATATTAATTAACATTAAAAAATGACTATCTTAACTTTTATTATTTCTTTGATTTGTTCATTAAAAATATAACAAATATTTCGAGATTCTTTACTCCAAAAACAACTCTAAAAAAAAGTTAATTTCTTCTTAATATCTGAAAAATTAAATACTATGAACCACACAAAAAAAATCAAATTGAAATGCCATACTATATGTTTTGGTTCCTGCAAAAATATTTCTCAAACATATAGTCCTCCAACAATATCAATCTTGTACTTCCAACATGTGTATTTCTTGAAATTTGGCAAGCCATTTAAAGTTTCTCTTGCCCAAGAAAACACAAAACAAGCAAAAAAAAAAAGAATGATATTAGTTTAGATGTACCAAAATAATAATAAAATAAAAGAAGCACATATATTTTATGAATACTCTTAAAAAATTATTTTTTTAATTTACGTATCAACACCAAAAAACGAGTAAGAATATTTCTTGTTTTCCAAAAGTATTCTCCAAACTTAATTAGCATGTCTTGGAGATCAAAATGAGAAGGCAACGTATGGCTATCAGTGGTGCAATGACGACGCCGGGCTACCTTGGAATAACTCAACCTCAAAAAGTTAACTTATAAAGTAAAAATTATCTTAAACGACGGCTCATTCCGTCAACCTATATGGGACAATCTAACCCCTCTCTCAAATCCAGCTCTACTTAACTCGAAGCATGAATTAAAAGAAAAAGGAATGAGTCCGACTCTAATATTATGTTCAAAAAATAAAATTAGTCACAATCTTAAGCTCCCGTTAGGCATAGATTTTAGCTTCAGTTTTTCAAAAAGAATTGAAAAATAATATTTGTTTATAAAATATAATCATGTTTTGAGAAAAAATTTTAAAAATTTTCAAGTTGCCAAAAATTGATTTAGGGCAGTTTAATCAGTTTCTGGTCGAAATTTTTTCCTCCACTCACAAAACATTAACTTTTCTTTAAATAAAATATATGTTCAAACACAACTTTAACTTTCAAAAATTATTTTTCATCGTGACTTTACAAAAGTTATTTCCTAGAAAAATAGAGAAAAAAGAAAGAGAAAAAAAAAAAAAAAAAAAGAAAGAGAGAAATAGTCGGCTCGGCGTCTCCCATTGCACCACCAACAACTATGTTGCAAATATAAGAAGTGTTATTGATGGTTAGAACTCAAGAACTCTCTTTGCCTTTTATATAGGAAAACTTTATTGTATTATATTTCTTTTCCTTTTTAAATAGTGCAAGATTCTTTTTAATAAGGACTTTACCATTATAATTGAACTAGATATTTATGAAAACTCACCTACCTACACAAAATATATTAGTAATATCAATCGGACTATGACTGAATTGCAGTTTAATCATGATAAAATATCTTAAAATCCTCCTAAACTTTACACGTATTATTGGTTATATCCTTGAACTTTTCGTGGTCTTAATTATTCCTTCCCCTCCCCCCCTTCCCCCATCATACTTGGTTATTCGATAGTTGTTACCCCCTTGGACGATCTCATACTAGGAAAGTGGCATGCACTTGCCTGCTAGATGAATTTTCCTGTCCATACGGTATTTTTTGAAAAATAAAATATATTTTATATCTTTTTAAGTGTGTTACCTTTTTAGATAATCTTTTTCGAATAATATTTATAATAAAACTTGCCTAAAACTACATTATTTAGGCTAATTTTTTTATTTGGCTAAAAATAATAAAGTTTTAGTTATTGTTTCTTGAATTTGACCTGAAAATAAAGATTTATACAGTTGAAATAAATAGTCAATCCATCTAAAAAGATTTTTTTTAAAAAATACATAGTTTGATTTTTATTATTTTTGCTATAACTTTTTATATAGCTCTAAATTATGGAGCTCTAAAATATATTTTTTTTTTACAGATATTACCGAAAAAAAGTAAAAATACACAGTTGAAATAAATAGTCAATTGTATGGAACTGAATTTCAATCTCACTAATGTGGAACACAAGACATTATTCGTACTTGGTATTTATACTAAACATACGAGCGCAAGATGTGTGTTTTGCGTATTAATTTTGATGATTAACCCATGATTAAATAATCTAATATACATTTTTTTAGGTTTCCTTTAGTTGGTGGTCAATTTTTTGGAATATTTTTTTTTAATTCTTTTACGTGATATGTTGATTTTATCTGGAGGGCATAATCTGATAATATTATTCACTTTTTGGTTCTTGATTCTTCCTCAGATGAATGTGATTCCTCTTTACAAAATAGTAGTGGGAAAAGTTTGTGTTCCTTTGCTTGTTGCTAGTCCTTATCCAAGAAAGAATCTCTATTCCTTCTTTTTGCATTTCTCACTCGGTGATCGATATTCGCTTTGGAGTCCGACTAATTTAGATTTGTGTCGATCGTTCGACTTTCGAGATAAAATATCTCTTATTCAAGACGATTTTTTATCTCTCGGGTTCAAACTCAAAACTTCTGATAAAGAACGAAAGAACGAGTACTAACCGCTCCACTATAACTGATGATGGTAAATCTTTCTATCTATTAACCTCCACATATATTGTTGTTATTACTTTTGTTTAGAAAGAGATAGATTTAAAAGGAATTCCCCACTAAAGCTGTCTTTATCCTAGCTTTAACTTTTTTCCAACAGTTAATTAGTTTAGGCACCATTTATCAACTTTCTTTTAGGCTAGACATTATCTTCTAGTTTTGTAAACTAGTTATGGCACCTCCACCACGATCGTTACGTCCAGGGTTCGAGTCACGCTGAAGGAGAAGTGTGAAAATACTATAGATCCTCCTAATTCGATGAGGCAGATGATTATGCTCATTCCTAGTTAGCAAATATGGCCATAACATCTCATTTGAATAGAAGCTACTGAAATCTTTATTTGAAGACACTGATTTATTATTAATGATTTTGAAGGATAAAATTCAAGTAAATCCACCTTTTAGCTCCTATAATTAAAAAATAGCTATTATCATGAGTTTCAAATTTCGCCAATGAAATTTCAGAATATTGTCACGTAATTGAGACTACGGCCCCGTTCCTTGTTTGGATGATAGTTACTCGTTGTATCGTATTGAATTGTTATTTCAAATAATATTTGTTTTAATTGTTTATTTATAATTGATGGTATTTTATTATTAAATTTATTGTTCCAAAACAATTAAAAGTTCCATTTTATGAAACAATCGATTTGGTGTGGTGGGGTCATTTTCTATTTTCTTTTTCAATTATGCCCTTACTTAAATACTTTTATTTTATTATTTAATTTTTTTTATATTAACAACAAATCTCCAATCTATTGACCTACTTTGTCTTCTTCCATCTTTTCTAGACTTGGTTTCCCCCGTTCTTTTTAACCTCCATTCGAATCTTTGTCTCTTTCCATCGTTTTAATTTTTTTTTTGTTGCTAATATTAATTAACCTTTTCTTTTCCCAGATTTTTGCTCTTATTTTCAAGCGACGTAATTAATGATAAATTAGCAGAAAGAGGTTGTCTTAAATTATTTTTATATGTAATTCTTGATAAATTTTATTTAAAATAATTTGGGGTATTTTAGTGAACTTATCAGTTATAATACAGTACGATACAGTTTAACTAAACAACAAATGTTAATTAACAGCAAGCCATGCAATCTATTCAAACTTGTATCCATAAAACGATACAATTATTTTTATGTGTAATTCTTGATAAATTTTATTTAAAATAATTTGGAGTATTTTAGTGAACTTATCAGTTATAATACAGTACGATACAGTCAAACTAAACAACAAATGTTAATTAACAGCAAGCCATGCAATCTATTCAAACGTTGTATCCATAAAACGATACAATTATTTTTATGTGTAATTCTTGATAGATTTTATTTAAAATAATTTGGGGTATTTTAGTGAACTTATCAGTTATAGTACAGTACGATACAGTCAAACTAAACAACAAATGTTAGTTAACAGCAAGCATGCAATCTATTTAAACGCTGTATCCATAAAACGATACAATACAATATAATACAACACATTATAAAACGATGGATAACGATGACCGAAACATAGCGTAAAAAAAAATTCTTTTTTTCAAAAAAAATTAAAAATATATATGTCCATGAAATTTTGCAACATTTTTGAGATTTTTTTGAAAATGAGTTTTTCAAAAATCAAATTCAAAATTTTCAGAAAAACTTTTTTCTCCACTCACACAACTGCAACATCTTTTTCAAGTAAAATATATTTTCAAACTTAATTTCAAACTCTAAATATTATTTCTTAACGTAATTCTAAATACTACTTTTTTTTATAAATTATAGTGTTTATGTCCAAACGTCTACTATGTGTAAGCACCTCTCTCAGAAGTGTCTGAGCTACGTGTCCTTTCTTTAGCAAACTTCTTAAAGTTATTGGATAGCACAAGCAAAAGAGGGTCGAAGGGCAAGAGTTGGATAAGCAACTCCCATATACCAATAAGACTTGCTGTAGGAATAAGGCTGTGGCCACGGTGGGCCTGAACCGGGACCGGCCCAGGACCGCGGGCCTGACGGGCCTAGTGGTCCTGGGCCTTTTGTGGGCTTAGGCCCGTGACGGACCGGGGCAGACCATAAAGCCCGCCAGGCCCGGGACCGTTAGGCCCGGGACCGCAAGGGGAGCCTGGGGGCGGGCCCAACGGGCCTAGCGGGCCTGGGCGGGCCCAACAGTAAAAATTAAATAAAAAAAACAATTTTTTTAAAGAATGTCCAATATTTACAAGACTTATATAGGCAATATATTTATATATGTCTAATTGCAATA
>MCJB01048820.1:0-55303 GCA_002018475.1 Nicotiana obtusifolia
TGTACTATATGAGTTTGCATTTTTATTCCATTTTTATCTATTTGTATTCCTAAGAATTCTATTTGAGTTTTCATTATTTCTGCTTTCTTTTTACTTAAACTTATACCTGATATTTCTATAATGTGTATAAATTTTTCTAATAGTTTAATATGTTCTTCTAAGACACAAGAAGAACATATTAAACTATTAGAAAAATTTATACACATTATAGAAATATCAGGTATAAGTTTAAGTAAAAAGAAAGCAGAAATAATGAAAACTCAAATAGAATTCTTAGGAATACAAATAGATAAAAATGGAATAAAAATGCAAACTCATATAGTACAGAAAATAATAAATTCAGAAGAAACCCTTGATACAAAAAAGAAACTACAATCCTTTTTAGGACTAGTTAACCAAGTACGAGAATATATACCTAAACTAGCAGTTAATCTGAATAGATATCTAAGTCGTAAAAATCTATGTTATATAGTATATCGAATTCATACCATTGTTGATTTATTAGCTGCATTGTTTCGGTATATTCTATTATTTCTTCCATAATTAAAAAGTCAAATATTTTTTCTTTAACATCATTGTTAAGTTTTCTAAGTGGGCACTTATGGTTCGAATTGATATGTCATGTTGTTGTGATGTTAGCACATGTGGATTTGTGGGTGGATTGATTATTGCAATGCAGAGCATAAGGGTGGCATCTTATTGTTGTTGATTATGCGGAGTGATACAAGTGGCTATTGTGTTTATTTTCTGGGCGGAGCGATAAGGGTGGCTATTATGCGGAGTGATATGGTTAGCTATTGTGATGTATTGTCTGGGCGGAGTGACAAGGGTGGCTATTATGATATTGTCAATACGGAGAAACAAGGGTGGCCATGTCAGGGATGATATGTGACGGCCAGGGGGCATAATGTTTTCGTGTGATGGCGTGATTTTCATTGTGCATTGCATGCACCTTACATGACTTGTTGGCGTTGTTTTCAATGAATTCCTCGATGTATTTGATATTACTTGTTGACTTGGACGTAATAGTACACTCGCACAAGCATACACCAGTTCAGGAGTATGAAACTTGACATTCATTGATCAAGCACATATATTCTTGTATTATATGCTTCCATTGTGATATTGAGACTATGACCATGTTGGATGGATTGTGATGTTGAGCCTGTGACTACACCAGGCGGATGTGATAGTGAGCCTGTGACTATGCCTGGCGAATTGAGGTATTGGCACGTGAGTTGTCCATGTGGCTGTGATTATAATGTGAGCATGAGGTGCCATGAGTACATGATTTGTGATTTGGGACTCGTGACTTGTGATTTTGAGATGAGGTATCTCGGAGTAATTTTGTTCTGAAACTTGTGCTGGAACGACTTGTTTGTTCGATTGTCACTTGTTTACCTTATTTGGTTTCACTGGTACTTTAATGGTGTTCTAATTACTATACTGTTTATATCACAGGTTTATTTTTTGTTGCCATTTACTGAATCTTGATTTCATTAATAGCTTTATAATTATATATTGCATGGGTTATTATGACTAGTAGGTGTCTTGACTTGTACCTTGTCACTACTACACTGAGGTTAGTCTTGATCATTACTGGTTACCGACCATGGTGTATTCATATTATACTTTGGCACATTTTCGTGCAGAGGTATTGGAGATATCGGACTCAAGCGAAGATAGCTTCTTGATTGCGAGGATTCAAGGTAGAGCTGCTTGGTCGTCATAGTCCCTCGGAGTCCTTTTCCTTTTGGTTCTACTGTTAACTCGTTGTCCAAACATTATTGTATTTTGTTTTTGAGATATTTCTATGTTTATCTAGAGTTCGTGACTATGTACTACCTAGTCTTGGGAGATTGTGATTATCGTCGTGTAGGCTTGTGTCACATTTATTTTAGTATTTACATTAAACATGTTTTAAAATATCACGTTTAACTGGTTTAACTGTTTCAAGTAATCGGCTTACCTAGTCTTAGAGACTAGGTGCCATCACGACGCATAAGGCGGGATTTTGGGTCGTGACACGAATGCACCAGGCATAAGAAACTTCAGTCAAACTCCTAAGTCCAATGATGACTTGAACTCCATCTGAACCACACCCGGGGCTCCCGGGACCCCATCCAAACATACCTACAAGTCCTAAAATACAGTACGAACTTACTCGAAGCCTCAAATCCCCTATCAAAGAACATCAAAATCACAAATCACTCTCAATTCAAGCCTAATGAAACTAATGAACTTCGAACTTCTAAAACTAATGTCGAACCATATCAAATAAACTCTTAATGACCTCAAATTTTGCACAATAGTCCCAAATGATACAATAGACTTACTCCAACTTCCGGAACCAAAGTCCGAACCCGATATCAACAAAGTCAACTCTCGGTCAAACCATTCAACCTTCCAAACCTTCAACTTTCCAACTTTCACCGAAAAGTATCAAACCAACCTATGGACCTCCAAATCAATATCCAAACATACACCTAAGTTCAAAATCACCATACGAAGCTATCGAAATCATCAAAATCCTATTTCAGATTCATTTACACAAAAGTCAAACTCCGATCAACTCTTCCAACTTAAACTTCCAGCCGTGGGACTAAGTGTCCGAATTCACTCTGAAACCAAACAAACGACCCTGGAAAGTCACAAAACCACAAATGAACATAGATGAGGCAATAAATGGGAGAACAGAGCTACAATACACTAAATGGTCGGTCGTATCATTACAATCGATTGGTTTGAGCACGACGAGGCTAAGTTATATGGTATTGATTTGGTAAAGGATGCCTTGTATAAGGTAAAGTTTATTTAGGAGCAACTTTGCTCAATTTAGTCCAGGTAGAAGAGTTACGCGGATCATAAGGTGCGTGATTTATCATTTATGGTGGGCGAGAAGGTTCTCTTGAAAGTTTCACCGATGAAAGGTACAATGAGGTTTATAAATAGGGGAAAGCTAAGTCTGAGGTTCATCGGTCAATTCGAGGAGTTGCAGAGAGTTAGAGAGGCTTCATATAGGCTTGCCTTGCTTCATAGTCTATCGGGAGTTCTTCTAGTTTTCCATGTGTCTATGCTCTAGAGGTACCATGACGACAGGCCACATGTGTTAGATTACAACACAGTTCATGTAGATGAGAGCTTGGGTTATGAGGAGAAGCCAGTTGCTATTGTTGACAATCAGGTCCGCAAGTTGAAGTTTAAAAAGATTTCAATGGTGAAGGTCCAGTGGAGGGGTCAACCAGTCGAGAAGGAAACTTGGGAGGCCGAGGAGGAAATACAGAGCAGATATTAGACTTATTAAGCACTCCAAGTATGATTCTAAACCCGTTCGAGGACGAACGTTTGCTTAAGAGGTGGAGAATGTAACGACCCAACCGGTCATTTTGCTTTCTATATCTCGTTCCCCTATTTAAGACTTCCCGTATGTACTTTTATTATTTTATGACTTGCGGGGATGATTGGTTTTATATTGGAAGGGTTCGAGTTGAAGTTAGAACACTTAGTTCCATAATATGGTCTAAGGTGGCCAAGTTTGACTTGAGTCAACACTTTGAGTAAACGACCTATGGAATCAGGATTTTAAGGTTCCAATAGGTTCGTATGATGATTTTGGACATGGGCATGTGTTCGGATCGAGTTTCGAATGATCTGGAAGCGTTTTAGTGCTTATTGTTAAAAGTTGACATCTTGAAGGGTTAGAGTTTTCTAAGTTTGGTTTGAAGTAAACGTTGGTGTTATCGATGTCCATTTGGGATTACGAGCCCTGAAATAGGTTTGTATGGTGAGTTTTGACTTGTGCATAAAATTTGGCATCATTCCGAGTTTTCTATGTATGATTCGTCGTGTTCGGAGCTAGTTGAAGAAGTTTGAAGTTCAAAGGTTGATTAACTTGGTTTTGAGGTGTGACTCTTGATTTTGATGTTGTTTTACGTGTTCCGAGACTTCGAGCAGGTCCAAATTATGCTTCTGAACTTGTTGGTGCATTTGGATAGGGTCCCGAGTGGCTCACGTGTGTTTCGGACCACCCCGAGCTATGTCAAGTTGGCAGATTTTGCTGGTATTGATTTCCTTCTTTGCGAATGCGGAGGGTGTCTCGCGTTCGCAATGAAGGATTTGGGGCTCAGGCATTTTGTGTTTCGCGTTCACGATTTAGGGATCGCGTTCGCGAAGACTTATAGACCAGTGGCCTTCGCGTTCGCGATGGAAGGCCTGTTTTCGCATAAAAGGAGCTGGGTCTGGGTGTCAGCAGGTCGTTGCCCTTCGCGAATGATCGCGTTCGCGAAGCATTGTCCGGGCTAGCCTTAGTGATTGCGAGTACCTGGCCGTGTTCGCAATGCAGATATCTGGGGGCGATCGGAGATTTGTCTTCATGATCACGATGAGCTTTTCGCGATTGCGAAGAAGTAGTACCTAGGCAGAAACATTTTAAAGACATGGGACTTAGGCTTATTTTCTTCATTTATCACTTTTCTTGCCCGGAATTGGAGCTTCTTGGAGAGGTATTTTCATCTAGTATTTGAAGGTAAGTGGTTTCTTCCTAATGTGAGTTTAATACATAGTTTATGTGTAGATTTTAACATAAGAAATTAAATTGACTATGGAATTATATATTTGAGTTCGTAAGGTCATGAGTAACAGTTATCTACGAAAATTTCTAGAATTCGGGCAAGTGGGTCTGGAGGTGACTTTATGAACTTTCCAAATTGGGTTGTAAAATTTCTCTAATAGTTAATTTATGAATTTTCAGGCATATATTGATTAGTTTGTACGACCTTTGACTAGTTTCGGATTACTCGGCTTCGATTTGAGGCAATTAGTGAGGTTGGAGAGCCGAGTAGTGAACTTGGAGCGAGGTAAGTCTCTTGCCTAATCTTGTAAGACGGAATTATCCCCATAGGTGCTTTAATTTTTATGTGCTACTTGTTGTGGGTTCTACGTACGCACGAGATGACGAGAGTTTGTACGTAGCTAAAATCATGCTTATTTCCCGGTAGACTTAAGACGTTACCATGCAATATTTTTATTACTTGAACTCAATTTTTTAGTTTAATTACTTAAAATTATAATCGAAACTTGATCAAAGATCATGTTAGGCTGAGATTCATTACCTTGAGTTTTGGCGGGATACTTGATGGTTGGTAAAATCATATTTTCTTTATGTGCCCATTCTTGTATTGTAATTGTTTAACCCGTAGTTTGAAGAGTTTCTTTGCTCCTGTGGATCGGGTCGTACGCCTCGATAGTGCTATTAAATAGCATTATGGATCAAGTCGTACGACCACGTCAATATATTTGAGATGCATTTATAGTTCGCGCTGGTCAACCCTCGGCAGTGTACATGATTATTAGCGATCAGGCCGTACGACCTCGGTAGAATTCGTACATAATACCACTAGCAGTTAGGATATACATGAGATTTTCCTTTTGATTTGATACTTGGTGTTTACTTGATATTTCGTATCTATTTGAGATGACACATGATATTGAGAATTTAAAACTGTCAATATGTTGAAGGATCATGTTATTTACTGATTCTTCTTTCATTGTTACAGTTGTGTTTCATGCCTATAATTCATGTACTTTATTTAATGGACCACTAGTAAGTGTCAATATCGACCCGTTATTGCTACTTCTTCGAGGTTAGACTAGAGACTTACTGGGTATGCATTGATTTACATACTCATGCTACACTTCTGCACTAATTGTGCAAGTACTGAGGTAGGTACATATGGTGGCCCTACAAGCCCGCATACACACTATCAAGAGACTTAGTGGTGAGCTGCTTCCCATGCTCCGACCTTCAGCACTCGGAGACTCCTTCTTGCTACGTTTATTATATCTGTCTATTTCATTTCAGACAGTAGTTATAATAGATTGTTTATTTTACTAGATTGCTCGTGCACTTGTGTCACCGGGTTTTGGGATATTTCTAGTAGATGATTATGGTTTTGCTCAATATTATCACCATTTCATTTTTATGTTTTATTAATGCTTTATATCTCCATGGTTTCTCTGCATTAATTTCCTTTTATTTAATAAAATTCATGATCTCAAAAGTAATAAAATGAATAATTACGTTGATAGTTCACCATTGGCTTGCTAACGGCATTGTGGGGTGCCATCACGGCCTATAGTGAAATTTGGGTCATGACATTCATTACACTCTCTAATTGCTATTACTAATTATGATCCACAAATGTGCATTATTTTGAGTTAAAAATGTTATTTTGCCTAAAGATATGTACTGATGCAGAACAAAACCTTATGATGTTGACTTAAGGCTGATGAAAATAACCCCGAATCATTGAGGTCATGCCTCTCCAATTGACCCTCCGAACCGGACTCGAAATGAAAGATACAATAATGATAAACTCATCGGAAAAGAAGGGCGAGAAATGTGAAGAACCAACCCTTTGGATGGCGACATGATTGGTCATTGTAGTCGCAACCAAGGCAGTTCAAGTTCATGTCTAGACGAATCAAACATATAATCCAAGCCTGCAAAATCATTTTCAAAATCAATTTCCAAAACCACTTTCAAAAACCCTTTTACAAAAACATTTTCAAAACGGAATTATTTTCTAAGAGCATTACCTTTGTAAAATATTTTTCTTTTAATTCATTATTTCACTAACATATTTGTCTATTTTATTTTTGCGAGATATTCACAAAGCTGCTTCAAAAAGACGACCCTTAAAGGAAAATCAAATATGTATTTCCGTCAAATGTCTGCTTCGCACTTCTCGTTCTAGGATATACATGTAACTCCAAATATAGTAAAAATATTACTTTGGGGTGTTGATTAGGGATTAGCACATACTCGTTACATGCTTGTTCCCCTATTTGATTGCTAATAATATTTAGGATTGTCATATTTAGTTAACAATTGATGTATCGCTTAATATTTTAGTTTAGTTAATCACATGTTCATAAATACTTAGACCTTAAGTATACTTCTATAGTTAATATAATTAAATTGAATTTGGTACCTCTTTAGCTAATGAAATTGGTCAACTCGCCTCAAGTGGATATGGACTTATGATTTTGTTATGCTAACATAATTTCCTACAACAGGATCTTGAGTGCTTTCGATTAGTAATAGATTATATCTAATCAAATCTTTAAAGCTAGTCTTTGCACATTTTATTTATTAATATTTACATCTTCTAAAGCCCTACACCATACTTTATTATGTCCTCAGCTTTGCTCATGACATTAGTATCATATCTAGTTACTTCATTTATATATCTTTTAATCTTTTTTTACTTATTTGGAATTTTTTTTTGTAAGTATTATTCATTTTTACAAAGTTCTCTCTTACACGATTCATTTCTCAGTAAAATATTTTGAGTTAATTGTAAGTCACTTTATTCAAATATTTTTTTAATAATTTAAAAATAAATCATAGTCATACTTGCTATTCTTAACAACTATTTTCACATGTTATTCTTCAATCAATTCTTTTTTTATCAAAGTCTAGTCATATTTTATACAAATTTGTTAGATACCTAACCTTATATTTTCCGCATTCACCTAGTTGATTCGCTTGGCAACCTTTTTCTGTATCGTTCATTCTTTATTTACATAATGAATTCTTTTGAAGCCAACAATTTTAGTCTCTCCATATTCATTTGAAAACGGTTTTTTCCTATTTTTATTTACAAGTGCCCCTAGTACTTCATTTATTTAACTACTTCAGTTAAAGTCATTCGTTTAAAATTCACTACTCTAATCAAATTATTTTTGTCACTTTTTAGACACCTTACTTGTTAATATAAATTTCATATACTTTATTTACATGAATCCTTTGATATACTTTATAATATCAATTCCATCGCAAATATTTTATGTAAATATTTCTATGCTTTCCTTGCTATATTAATTATTTTTTGTGTCAAAACTTTTGAAATATTTGTAAACGCCACTTACAGAATTTCCTCATTTAGTTAATCAAGTCCAACCGAGAACAACACTATGTGGATATCAAGGGATGCCTAATGTCACGATCCAAAATTCACTATAGGCCGTGATGGCGCCTAACGTCGCCGTCAGGCAAGCCAACATTGATTGATCAATCTAATTACTCATTTTATTACCTTCGAAATCACAAATTTTAATAAGAAAGAAAATTTATACTTTTAAATACACGGGAATCTACAAAATTGTAGTTTACAAGCGAAATGAAAGGGCGATGATAATATATAGAACTGTAAGCATCATCTGGTATACCCCAAAATCCGGTGTCACAAGTACATGAGCATTTACTAAGGAGTGCAATAATAATACAACATCTGTCTAGAATATAAATGAAACAGGATAAATTAAATACTAGGATGGAGACTCTGTGGACTATGATGCATAGCCTGGAATGCAGCTCACGTTAAGTTTCCTCAACAGCTGACATCTATGCGCCAAGATGATCACCAAATGGACCTGTCAAATCCTGCACATTTAGTGCAGAAGTGCAGCATGAGTACATAAATCAATGCGTACCTAGTAAGTATCTAGCCTAACCCCGGAGAAGTAGTGACGAGGAATCGACATCGACACATACTAGTGGTCCAATAAATAAACAAGGTAGATCATAAACAGATAAGAGGCACAACAATAGTAGTGAGGTAAAACTATAACTAATACAATCTTCCAAAAAATATTTTAACGATATCAATTTCTCAATCTTATATTCTATCCAATAGCTTGAAAATATCAAGTGTCAATAACAAACGGATAAGAAATACCATATAAAATAAAAGGCATCAGTAGAAGAAAAATCTCGCAAATATTCGGATTGCTAGCGATATGACGCACATTTATGCCGAGGTAGTAGGACCAGATCTTAGAAAAGGTATGATACTGCTGAGGCGACCAGCCTGATCCCATCATAACGTGTACACTGCCGAAGATCGAGCGCCACGAATCATAGATGCATATATTATACTGCCGAAGCGAACGGTTCGCTCCCATGAGAGTGTGATACATAATCCTGCCGAGGCATTCGGCCCCCCCCACAAGAAAGTAAAGGAATTATGGAATTACGATACATGAGCTTACGATACAGTATATGAACACAAGGTGAGTATAACCTTTATCGTTTCTCAAATAACTTTCCAACAACTCAAGATAATAAAGCTCGGCCTAATATTTATGTATATATTTCTAAATCAAGTTCAATTAAAATTTCAATTAATTAAGCCGGCAGAATGAGTTCAAATATTTCAAATATTACATGGTAAAGTCCTAAGTCTACCCGGACATAACATGCTTTAGCTACGTACGGACTCTCGTCACCTCGTGCATACGTAGCACCCACAACTAATAGCACGTAACAATTACATCACCTAATGCGTAGTTTCTCTCTCACAAAATTAGACAGGAGACTTACCTCATTCCGAAGTTCCATAATCGGCTCCAACGCCACTCTAACACTCAACTCCAAGCCAAATGTTCCGAAACTAGTCAAACAATCACGGAAGCCAATAGAAATATACTCCAACATTATAATTAATTACTTCATATCACTTCCCAACTCCGCTCGAAAAGTCAATAAAGTCAATCCCTCGGGCCCAGGTACTCGGATTCTGAAACTTTTTGAAGATAAACATTACCCATAACATTACAAACTCAAATATATAATTTATTCCCAATTCCATGTCCAATTTCGTGGTCAAAATCCAAAATACCAAATTCTAGGTTTTCTCTTAAAATCCTACAATTTTCACAATTTTTTTTATGTATTTACAAGCCTAAATTCATAATATTTAACTCACAACTTGTAGAAATCACTAACCCCATGATTGAATATGAAAATGGTGCTCCAAAATCGCTCCAAGGTCAGCTCCCATGGAAGAAATAAAATGAAAATGAGCCAAACCCACGTACTTAAACAAGCCCTCTAGCCAGCGATCATCGCACCTACGGCCACTTGACTGCTTCTGCGGTTCTGCAGGTGCGGCCAAAAATTCTTCTTCTGCGGTTCTCTTAAGGCCTCCCACATCCGCATCTGCGGACACGAATTCGCACCTGCGAAGGCGCACCTGCTCCCATCCCTCCGCTTCTGCGGAAATGTCCCAGCTGCCCGCTTCCGCTTTTGCGCCTTCAATTCTGCTTCCGCGATCATGCAGGTGCAGAAAACATCTTCGCACCTGCGACCTCAGTCCGGCCCTACCCAGGTCGTTTCTGCGAGCCACTGCCTCGCTTCTGCTGCACCACACCTGTGGTCATTCCTGTGCAGGTGTGAGAACACTAGCATCTAGAACTTTCTATTTTTCCGTAAGTCCAAAATCCAATCCGTTGATCACCCGGAATCCACACGAGGCCCCCCGGACCTCAACCAAATATATCAACGCATCCCCAATTATGATACAGACTTAGTCGAATCCTCCAGTCACACTAGCCAACATCAAAAATACGAATCAACGGCCAAAACCTTTCTTTCAACTTTCAATTTCCAAACTTTGCCCGACGCGTCCGAATTATACTTCAACATTCTGAAATGATGCGAAACTTTTCACAAAAGTCACAAATCACGATACGAACCTATTCCAAGGCTCAAAACTCCAAACAGACATCGATTATATCAAAATCCACTTCAAACCAAACCTATGAAATTCCAGAACTTCCAAAATGCCATCTTTCTATAATAAGCGGTGAAATGCTTCCGAACCACCTGATACTTTACCCGAACATATGCCCAAGTCCGAAACCATCATACAAAGCTAGTGGAACCTTCAAATCTCGATTCCGAAGTCATTTGCTCAAAATTCAAACCTTAGCCAATTCTTCCAACTTAAAGCTTCCGAAATTAGAATTTTTCTTACGGATCAACTCCGAACTTCCCAAAATCCAATTCCGACCACACGTACAAGTCGTAATACATGAAGTGGAGCTACTCATGACCTCAAACCGCAGGGTCATTACATTTTCCCCTACTTGAACATATGTTCGTCCTCAAACGTGCTAAGAACTGCTCCGGAGTTGCCCCAAAATCACTGTTCAACAGTTCGTGCACCTATCTGTGCCACCACAACCCATATGAACACACTTGCTTGAGCGAGACTAAAAATCCTTCTTGCTACCTTACTTCACAAGCCTTGGAACCACATTTTAACATCCGAAATTCTCTACGAGACCCGAATCTAACATACGAACACTGTATAAATCCCTACACACTGCACCCAAAATAACCATGCTCCTCTGCTGAAATCACACCATGCACCACATAAGTCTCTTGACCATAATAACATCCTCTAACAACAATAGCTGCAATTCCACGAATTCGATGCCCACAATAAGCCTCATAACACATGTAAGCCCTGTTCCATCTCTCGCAATACTGCCACGACGAAAGAGATGTGTAGAAACTCATAACCACCCAACCAAATAAATAAGTCATGGAGTCCCTCCTCCTGACAAGAACCATTACCTCATTCTAAACTGAATAATAATATTTACTCTTTAATATACCCTACAAAACTTCGATGGCACTGATCTTAGGTCCAATAACCTCGTCTCACCCAGTACAAGCTGTTCAGGCAATAAGCCATCTCAAGCATAGCTAAAAACCTCATATGACGCCATCAATGCACAGACAATCTACAAACTCGAATGTGATACATAAGGAAAAACGAACTTTGGAAAAGAACTAACTAGCCCGCATAACGAATAAGATGATCGAACAGATGCTATGAACCCTTCTCAGAGAATGAGAAATAAAATACACAGAAGTAGATATAGGGAATGGTACTTAACATCTCACTGTCGCGGCGTGCAACCCGATCCACACATGATACCGTTGTGGCGTGCAACCCCATCAAAAAACATACCCGTTGTGCCACCCGATCCACACATAACAATAAATAAGGAAATACCCATCAAGCCATAATGCTTATACCTACAAAATACCCGAATATCAACCACTAGCACACCAAGTGTGAAAATACAACCCTGGGGAGACGGATACCACCATACGCTACAAAACCCAAGCACGACTAAGGTGCAATAAATGACCAGCATCTCGAGAGCCATCCTGCTCATATAATACCACAAGCTACACGGGACCACAACACTTGTGTGAATAATCAAGTCGTCTCACAACTCACATGGCACAATAGAGTATTACATGGAATAGCTGACGACAAGAATAATAGTCAATGGCCCAAGACTCCTCTATAAGCAATGCTCTAACAAATGAACACATCTAATCGGATGTAAATCTACTAGCGGACCTCAAGGCGATTCTACTTATCCCATACTGGGATAAGAACCTTCCAAAGATCCACAATAACCCTATTCATGGAATACACGAACAACCTTACAATCCTGAACAAACTCCAATAGCCCACAACCAAAGGAATAGAGCGCCTTTCGGGCATAAATTCTCACATTAGCGACAGTACCAGAATCTCCATACTTGGTTTCAATCCTTAACAATCAGGTGACTAACATGTCACACTTATACAAATTTCCCCGTGGGATACGCTCCCACGACCTTTTGCACCAGGTAGAAAAGTCTGCACCTCCACACCACCAACCGTACTGATTCTCTAAAGCCAACCAGGAGTCCGCAAATCAATACACGTTGCCTTTCACCCCGGAAACCATTCTCAGACGACACTAAGATAGTGCTAGCTTCCTCTAAACATTTGAAATTTTCCTTGCTCATCCGAGTTAGAGACATTTTTGTCAACACTGAACTGCAACCTTGATCCTCAACTTCCAATTCCCGTGCCGCTCACTGCACCTATCATGCTGCTACGCGAGAGTGCAAGAATTTCATTATAACTCCTGAAGCACCAATAGAATAAACACTTCATCGTCCAGAACCCCTTTCACTCCACACATTTCAGAGGAACGATGGAAACACGGAACCGAATTCCCATAACCGCAGAAAATACAAACCTCAAGTTGTGGTCTGAACTATCATAGCTCATCCGGCATCCATCTACACATAGCAAGCCATAATAATCAAATACCTCCAAATCAATCAAATTATCGTGACTGTCAAGCCCGCACGCACAACCATGAATCACATGTATAGCTTACATATCGAAGGAACTAATCATTGCCATAATCATGCTAATTCAAACCATTACTAACTGACCCAACTTCTTCCAATTTACTCTTGACTTGCCTTAAAAATAATAATAGCTCCATTCAAAACATAACAAACTCGATCATCACTCATCCCGAGTGACCGAATAACGAGACCACATTGTCTCAATACTCATAAACCATCTCCTACCCTCCTTATGCGCACAATAGCATTTCCAACTGATGTACCCATTCTGAAAGACCCTCCTCGAATGCGAAGCTATTTCTCCCATTCCTCTAATACTAATCCGCAGACATGATGATAACATAGAAAATTCCCCAAGTATTCTTCACACTCTACTGCAAAATCCCGGTCTTCAGCCACACAACGAACTTAAAATTCTTAGACACCGTGTCTATATCCTTGAACCCATTAAAACCACTATTGAGAGTACCCACTCTGATATGGTCACGAATATAATCAAACTCCAACGCTCTATTAGCACATGAACACCCTCTCAAAAAAGCAATCGACTGAATTCTTTTTCTTGTACATCGCATCCACAAGAAGCATAAACTTTGAGTCTTCCCAAAAACCTGAACATGAATCAATAAGGCCAAATATAGCACGCATTCATCAAGTTATTTGCCCGAATCACCCCTGATGTTTCCTTTTCTTAGTCGCAAATAATCCACCAATGCACCGATAACAAGAAACCGCACAAGCAGACAACCACACGATCCAACCATAGACGGTGGGCTCCCACAATTAGCTTTAAGCTACAATCACATAATGTAGAGCCCACAACAATTCCTCCTTCTCAATTACTATGATCTCGCACCGTTAACCCGCTAAATTTCTCGAAATCTTTTGTTAAGCTTTTCGTGAAACATTCTCAATTATCAGCCACAATCGCACACTCAATCTCCTGTTAGGTAGTAAGTAGAACTCTTTGGTAGAAACTTCATCAACATTACGCAACCGCTAACCTGCTCACAGAAGATAACCCACCTGTGAAATTCTATGCTGACATCTTCCAATGACGCTACATTGGGTACAACTACCACTAATTCAGTAAACCCTCCTGAGCCCATACTCGTCCACCAGCTGTACAAGTCTATTCATTCCCCATTGACATCAATTGAACGTTCGACAATACATTCTAAATTCGATGTCACATTGCATCCAAAAACGGTAATCAAGTTTTCACACCCCTTTTCATTTCAAGCAAACTTCTCTTTGCCATACTTGATCTTGCTCTGTGCAGTAGCCTACAGCTTAAATAGAAATCTGTAGACCTAGTCACTTCCCACCACAATTCCCCAAATTGCTCTAAACCTTTTTCAAGGCATGTGGCTATCCTACCATAGAATCCATATGATACTCTGCCACCCTCACTTCGGTTAAACCATCTCCTTTAAGCAACTTCTCGACCTCTGCTTTTCATACTTGACCTGCTAATAATTAAACCACCGCGAGATACCTCCCGCCATGTCCTTCCTCATACTTCGCTGCCCAAATGTTGACTCAAATAAAATCAATACCTGTAGCACCTAAACTAATAAATTGCTACCAGCTCTAAACCTCCTAGAAGATCATCTTTCTCGAGCCATCAAATTAGAAACACTAATTTGATTTTGAAACTGCTGCACTCCGCTATCTCTGACAACCGCTTCTCAGGCACCATTTCACAATATCCTATCCCAAAGGCAAATCGAATAAGACCATAACACCGACGAACCTTAATGCATTCAAACAAGGACGATGACACCACATCACAAATGAGGATTCCACCACGCCAAAATATCAAGTCTTGTTACTCCATCAGCCAAGGCCTGAAAATCCATAGACTGATTGTCTTTCCCCCGCTGGATTTAAATGTCGAACCCCTAAACCACGCACTGAGAGATCCTCCTTTCGAGTCATTCACTGGTTTGACACATAGACAAGCACCCTACCATTACACCAATACTGTGCGATAACAACACATGAACATCAAAGCAATGTGTACATAGCATCAAATCATAGGAAATACTGATACTAAACTAAAATAACAGAACATCCTTCCGCAAGGGGACGATAATCGCCTGCCCGAACATGTAGGGAAAAACATCCTGCACCACGTTTGCAGTACCAGTACAACTCCTTGATGCCCAATTGATAACAAGCACTCTAGATCGCATAAGCTTGAGTAGGAAGGAAATAAATGAACAAGCCTCAAGGAAATCAAATCGCACGATGAGGAATCAAGAAGGGAAGTGCTCCTAAGAGCCCTGCAGCTTCTCGAAGATAAGTACAGACGTCTCTGTATCGATCCGTAAGACTCTACTAGACTTGCTCATGACTCATGAGACCCAAGTGAACCTAGAGATATGATACCAAGCTGTCACGATCCAAAATCCACTATACGTCATGATGGCTCCTAACGCCGCCGTCAGGAAAGCCAAGGGTGATTGATCAATCTAATTACTCATTTTATTACTTGCGAAATCACAAATTTTAATAAGAAAGGAAATTTACACTTTTAAATATACGGGAATGTACAAAACAATAGTATATAAGAAAAACAAAAGGGCAATGATAATACAGAACTGTAAGCATCAACTGGTATACCCCAAAACCCGGTGTCACAAGTACATGAGAATTTACTAAGGAGTGCAATAATAATACAACATCTGTCTGGAATAACAATGAGATAGGATAAATTAAATAATACGATGGAGACTCAGTGGACTACGATGCATAGCCTAGAATGCAACTCACATGAAGTGTCCTCAACAGCTGACGCCCATTCGCCAAAACGATCACCAAATGAACCTGTTAGATCCTGCACATTTAGTGCAGAAGTGCAGCATGAGTACGTAAATCAACACGTACCCAGTAAGTATCTAGCCAAACCCTGGAGAAGTAGTGGCGAGGGGTCGACATCGACACTTACTAGTGGTCCAATTAATCAACATGGTAAGTCATAAAAAGATAAGAGGCACAACAGTAAGTGAGGTAAAACTGTAACTAACACAATCTTCCAAAATTTCTTTTAAATAAATCAATTTCTCAATCTTGTATTCTATCTCAGCAGCTTGGAAATATCAAGTGTCAATAACAAACGGATAAGAAATACCATATAAAATGCAAGGCATAAGTGGAAGGAAAATCTAGTGAATATTCGGATTCCTAGCGATATGACGTACGATTATGCTGAGGTAGTACAGCCAAATCTCGAAAAGAGCATAATACAGCCGAGGCGATCGGCCCGATCCCATCATAACGTGTACACTGCCGATGGTCGAGCGGCACGAATCATAGATGCATATATTACACTACGGAGGCGAACGGCCTGCTCCCATTAGAGTGTGGTACATAATCCTGCCGAGGCGTTTGGCACGCTCTACAAAAAAGGAAAGGAATTATAGAATTACGAGACACGAGCTTACGATTCAATATATGAACACAAGGAGAGTATAACCTTTATCGTTTCTCAAATAACTTGCCAAAAACTCAAGGTAATAAAGCTCAGCCTAATATTTGTGTATATATTTATAAATCAAGTTCAATTAAAATTTCAATTAATTAAGCTGGCAGAATGAATTCTAATATTTCAAACATTACATAGTGAAGTCAGTCTACCCGAACATAACATGCTTTAGCTATATACGGACTCTCGTCAACTCGTACGTACGCAGCATCCACAACTAATAGCACATAGCAGTTACTTCACCTAATGGGTAGTTTCCCTCTCATAAAGTTAGACATGAGACTTACCTCGCTTTGAAGTTCCATAACCGGCTCCAATGCCACTCTAATACTCAACTCCGAGCCAAACATTCTGAAACTAGTCAAACAATCACGGAAGCCAATAAAAATATACTCCAACATTACAATTAATTACTTCATAACACTTTCCGACTTCACTCGAAAAGTTAATAAAGTCAACCCTCGGACCCACGTGCCCGGATTCCGAAAATATTTGAAGATAAAAATTACCCATAACATTACAAACTCAAATACATAATTTATTTCCAATTCCATGTCTAATTTCGTGGTTTCAAAATCCAAAATACCAAATTCTAGGTTTTCTCTTAAAATCCCACAATTTCCACAAATTTTCATGTTTTTACAAGCCCAAATTGATATATTTAACTAACAACTTGTAGAAATCACTTACCTCATGATTGAATATGAAAATGAAGCTCCAAAATCGCTCCAAGGCCGGCTCCCATGGAAGAAATGAAAGGAAAATGAGCCAAACCCACATACTTAAACAAGCCCTCTGCCTAGCGATCATCGCACCTGTGGCTGCTTGACTGCTTCTGCGGTTCTGCAAGTGCGGCCAAAAATTCCGCTTCTGTGGTTCTCATAAGGCCTCCCACATCCGCATCTGTGCACACAAATTCACACATGCGAAGGCGCACCTGCGCCTGTCCTTCTATTTTTGCGAAAATGTCGCAGTTGCCCGCTTCCGCTTCTGTGCTGTCACGGCCCAAACTGGAGGGCCATGACTGGCACCTGGGCCCATACCTGCCGAGTACCAATGCACATTTTATCTAACCTTTCTTATTATCTATAAGGTCCAACAAGATCAATATAAATTGTAGACATGAATCCTAAACAACCAACAATGATAGATAATGGCATGAACATATATACCATGGGCCGACAAGGCTGTCATGAAGCTATGTATAAGGTACGAGCTGACAAGCTGCCATGAGAAACTATACAACAAAAATTAGCCGACAAGGCAATCCAAACTATTCATGAGTCGACACCTATCTATGAGCCTCTAAAGGAACATAAGTGCTGCAACATTGCCAGAACAGGGCCCCGACATACCCATAATGTCTATAGCAAAAATGCATACCAAGATCACGACAAGTCTGGAGAAGGGATCTCGCCAATAACTGCTAATCTGGGCAGGCTACTATGGTGGGGGAGCTTCGCATACCTGTCTATTAGGACTTGCAGCACGACATGCAGCGTCCACAAATAAAAAGGACGTCAATACGAATAAAGTACTGAGCATGTAAGACAGGAAAGCATAAGTAAGAATAGTAATGTGAACAGGGATAGAGAATATACAACCTGCAACATCTGGGTGCCTCTGAGGGCTACTAACATGAAATGCATGATACATACACACAGACACACAGACACACACACACACACATATAAACTTTTAATACATACACCTCTGTGGACATCATTATCATCATATCGTACCCGGCACTAATAGGCTCGGTAAAAACATACTAGGCCATCATAAGGCTCGGTAGAATCGTACCCGACCACGTGGAGCTTGGTAAAACCCAACTGATCAGTGGTTGCACAATAGGTATCGTACCCGGCCGACTATAGCGCGGCTTGGTAGAGTAAAATAGATACATATATATGATGTATGTTGGACTCATTGAAATCACAATTTGAACCTTTCGGAGCGACATAAGGTCGGTATCCTCCGTACATGTTATTATGACTAACTCTTCATCAAGAATCTTATAAGAATCAGGAAGTAACGACAACATTGATAACAGAAGAATAAGAGAAGTAACATCAACCTCAATCGTTCCATAAGAAGGGAAACAATGTAAGTACTGCTAGCTTCTATGAGTGGAGTATCTTTAGAAGCTCGTTCATTACATTATGTACAATCAAAGTCGTGAAAAAGAAGGAAAGGGATAGCCTCACATACCTTGTATATACTGCCCAACCTCAAGCTATGAAAATGCCACGACTCCTTGACACTATCATTATCGTTTAAACGTCGTAACTATTATGTATCAACCGTAACCTATTTTATGAGGAAACGGACAACACCTTCCCTATTTATATGACTTCCCACAAGTTAAGACAATCACCAAACAGCCCAAACAACATCAATAATAATCATATTAAGCCTCCCAAAACAGTCCACCAACCAACAACCTTACTAACAAGCCTTGATATATATCTGACAAGTTCTAGCTTCAACGACTTAGCCGAAACTTAGATAATCTTAAATACATGTAGGGTAAGAAGTTCCTTATCTTTAAACAGAAAGAACAACTCCAATTTGACCTTAATTGACCACGAAATATCCTTCCAGTGCTGCCACAATAACAAGGAAGCGAAGCTAGCAATCAATTAGGGTTTTTCGACACTAGAATCACTTTAGAAGACTTGAAATCACCTAGGGTTGATATTAAAGCTTGAGGGAGTATTTTACAAAACATAAACAACTTAAAACAACCTCCACACGAGCTGAAACAATAGAAAAATCAGCAACAACAAGAAGAACAAGAAACTTACTAGCGCCACGGGATTCCCGACACTTGATTTGTGTTGTTTGCCCTTTGTTTTGGTCTTAGATCATGAGAGAACCTTGAGAGAGTGTTCTTAGGGTTGTAAGGTCTGAATATACTGAAAAATAATACTTAAACAGGGTTGAGCGTGTTATATATATCCATATATCTTAACCGCCTATGTGGGCCCCATAGAGAGCTTCTTGGCGCAGTCTCGCGAAACGCGAATATCTTCCAATTTTGAGATCGTATCGACAAACGGATTAATGCATTGGAAACTAGACGATTCATAAATCTTAAATTTAGATCACCCCCCAATTCCATGTAAATTGGAAGAAAAGTTTAATAACATTTGAATAAGTAAAATTATGAAAGTATGTTGCGACAACTTTTGTCGACTTTTGTTTCATAACTCGTTTGACTTCAAGACTTATGATACGGATATTATATGATTCAAATACCTTAAAAAAACGGCCACTTGGTAATATTAATCACCTCTAGATTTGACCGAAAATACGAGTTACAACATCCTTGATTCATTTAACTTCTAGTACGTGTTAACCACTCTTATACACCCTTGTATCATTTCAGACCAATGGACTAAATTCTTATCATCTCAAAGATAATCTCTTTTCGGACCTACGTAGACTAACTTACGGCGTAAGATAACGTATGCAAATATGGGTTGTAACATGTTCCTTCAATTTCGCTTCCACGATCACGCAGGTGTGGAAAACATCTTCGCACCTGCGACCTCAGTCCAACCTTGCCCAGGTCGCTTCTACAAGCCACTGCCTCGCTCCTGTGGCACCGCACCTGCGGTCATTCCTAAGCAGGTGGGAAAAAACCAGCATCCAAAACTTTCAATTTTTCCATAAGTCCAAAATCTAATCCGCTGATCACTCGGAATCCACCCGAGGCCCCCGGGACCTATACCAAATATACCAACGCATCCCCAATTATGATATGGACTTAGTCGAAGCCTCCAATCACGCTAAACAACATCAAAACTATGAATCAATGGCCAAAACCTTTCGTTCAACTTTCTAACTTCCAAACTTCGCCGAACGCATCCAAATTATACTTAAACATTCTGGAATGACGCCAAACTTTACACACAAGTCACAAATCACGATACAAACCTATTCCAAGGCTCGGAACTCCAAGTAAATATCGATAACATCAAAATCCACTTCAGACCAAACCTATGAAATTCCAGAACTTCCAAAATGCCAACTTCCCATAATATGCGCTGAAATGCTTCTGGACCACCCGATGTTCAACCCGAACATAAGCCCAAGTTCGAAATCATCATACGAACCTAATAAACCTTCAAATCTCAATTCCGATGTCATTTGCTCGAAAGTCAAACCTTAGCCAATTCTTCCAACCTAAAGCTTCCGAAATTAGAATTTTTGTTCCGAATCAACTCCGAACTTCCCAAAATCTAATTCCGACCACACGTACAAGTCATAATACATGAAGTGGAGCCACTCGAGGCCTCAAACCGCTAAATGACGCACTAGAATTCAGAACGATCGAGCGGGTCGTTACACCTAACCTCTTCCCCTTGAGATAACTTGAACCCTTACTTAGAATCTTAACAGTTTCACAAACCATAAGTTTACATTACACAGTGTAGTATAGGTATCCTAGTGTACCTTAAATACTAGGTGGCGACTCTAAACTCTAATTAACCTTGTAGAGTACCATAAGTTTTATTTTGTTTTAGCTCGTTTAAAATGAGGTGCAACAACATAGAGAGTCTGCTGGGGACATCTAGTTCTAACTGCAGCAGACTTGATCAATTACTTGAGGGATTACAGGTTTTTCAAGATTGCAATTTCTATTTTTTCGTATCAGATGCTTCAAGTTGTATATTCTTTGCCACATACTTCAAGATGTATATACTTTTATCATTCCTATGTTGTATATGCTCTTACGCATGCCTATGTTACTGCTTTACTAAAGTGTCATCACTTTTCTATCGAGTCTTGGTCGTACACAATCACACACAAGTCACGCAAGGGTTGTCTTTGCACTCTGAACCTCTTTCAAAACTCTGTAGTTTCAGAGATTGGCATACGAGGTTAATTACGTACCATCTCGCAGTTGTCCTTATCTCTTGTTCGAATCTAGGTAAATCTACTCTTAGAATCCCTAGGTCATTGTACATACGATCTTGTGGCTTGCTTTGGTTGGATTAATTGCTACATATTCTTTATTTGATTTATATTCTTCATCTGTTACATATTCTTATCTGTTACATACTCTTTATCCATTATGTATACTTCCAATTTGTTATCTACCACTAAGTTTTCTTTGTCTTACTACTTTAGTCGACTTGCATAAACCTTGAACCTTTCAAATACACATACCCATTATGGGTCGGTATGACCATCCATCATAATTATACCATCATTTGGATTCGACCTTCCTTTTAAAAGAAATTTCAATCTAACTTTGTACATCTTCTATTGATTTGACGTATTCTCTAAATCATACCTCACACTTTCACTGGCTTCCGTCAGTTGAGACCCATCCATGAACTATGTTAATGATTGTCTCAAGAGCTACTAGTCACTACCCACCCACCCGAGAATTCGCATTCATAGTCACACTTCTTCTCAAAGAACAATCACTCATTCATGATGACCATATAGATCTCATACGATTCCACTAGTTGGCTCGAACTACGTTTTGACTTGATTCTTGCCCTGGCAAGATACGTACGCAACCCTACATAAGGATTCGGTCTTCCCACTGTTTCACAATGAATTCCTCAATACTAGAAAACTAGGTGGTTTCTTTAGAACAGTGCAATGAATCTCTTAATCTCTCAAAATTCTTCAAAGAGCATCAATAATATTTTACCCAAAATCCAAATCTCAAAATACCGCACCGGTCATACCCCGACCCTCACTCGACTTAAATTCCAAAATATGGGATGCAAGTCTTTTCTTCACACATCTGGCTACGGAGCCATGGTGTTCACTCTCACTTTCCCAAATTCATGAATTTAGTATAAGTCAACACATTTTACTATAGGGGCAGGCAGGTAGTCAGCCTTCAAGGGGCACCATGCTCGCACGACTTGGACAAACAAAGAAAAACAAGCAAAGCCTCGAGTCGACACAAATAAATATCCCTCCTTTGAACTAAGAGTCTTTCTTTGGATGCAGGAAGGGAAACATCATCTTCAAAACTATCATGGAACGTCGATGTCACGTTTCCAACCACAATTGAACACATCACTAGGCGACACGGCCTAATCTGCTCCTTCTAAATTTTATAGCTTTACCTGAGGGACTCTAACATTTTCTTATCTTGATTTTGCAGGCATCATCTTGGGATTTCACAGGAGATAACATCTGACATTAGACTTTGTGGAGCATCAATCGAACAATCAGAGGAATATTGGTTTTACAATCACATTTCACAACACTGTCATTCTTCATGACTTCTTTGCTCTCACCACATTTCTATATTTTTATAGGAATATCTTATGTGGTTAATAACAGGGGACGATCACCAAATGATTCTCATGGAAAATTGGAAGGTCGTAACAAGACATCCTGCAATCAATTGGGAGACAATCACAATGACTGTCCTGCAAATAATCGAAAAGCCCTAGAACAATTCTTTAAGAGGACAATTGGGACATCTTTGCGGACTGGATCCATTCTTCAACCTCATAGAATAGCAGAACCAGTAATGGACATTACGGAGCATTGCTCTAAGTTTTGTACACTCTTGCATTTTGTACATATCTTTAGTGCAATCAATATTCTTTATTTCAATTCTTTCAAATCACAAAAGGAGAATAAAAAGAAGTGTTGTGAATCATGCATCTTATACGCTCTACCCTTCACGAATTGTGTGTACCTAATTCTTGATCTTGTGCCAAGATACGTAGGTAACCTATCATGGGTCCGGTTTACCTCGTCCTAAGTTGGACGAATCGGTCAAGGCACCTGTCATGGGTCCGGTTTAGAAGTCTTTCCTTGAGACGTCAAATTTTAAAAATTCAAAAATAATTTCCTTTTATTTCACCTTTATAAATCTTCCTTGAAAAAAAATAAAAAATCCATTCTTTTATTCCTAATCTTCCTAAACTACGCTGATCTAATTCTTGTTTCAACGAGATATGTAGGCAACCTTCCTTCGGGTTCGATCTAATTTTTCTAAAAATCAAAAAAGGGAATTAGGAGCCTTTTGTGGGTTTGGTTCCCTTCAAAAATTTTAAAAAAGGCTTAAGACCCTTCGTTTGGGTTCAGTCAAAGTTTTTTTTTAAAAAAAGAAGAAAAATCAAGAACCTTTGTGGATTCAATTTCCAACCTTCAAAATCAACAAAAGAAAGAGAAATAAAGAATCTTTGTGGGTTCGATTTTCAATCCTTCAAAAATTAAAAAAAAAAAAAGAAAAAGAAAATCAAGAACCTTTTGTGGGTTCAGTTTCCCATCTTTCAAAATTTAAAAAAAGTGAATAACTCTTTTATCAAAAATTCAAAAAAAAAAGTTAAATCATCAAGAACCCTTCTTGGGTTTGGTCTCAAAAACCAAAAAAAAATCAATCATGAACCTTTCATAGGTTCGATTTCTAATCTTCAAATGATAAAAAAAACAAGAAAATTATAATTAGAAAAAAGGAAATCAAGAACTCTTCTTGGGTTCGATCTCATTTATCAAAAATATATATAAAAAATGTCAGAATCCTTCCTTGGTTTCGGTTCTATTTCTCAAAAAATAAAAATAAAAATCAAATCAAAGCCTTCACTTGGTTGGTACCAACATAGTAAGACATTTGCATAGGAAGGGAAAAATTGTTAAAAGTGGTATGATGGAGAGGATCAGCTTCGTAGTAAACCATAGATTCTTTTGGTACCTCTTAATTATGGCTTAGGGACACTTGAAAAATTCTCATGCTTGTAGTTATGGTAAGAACAAAGCTAACCTCAGTGTTTCATGTGCATTGTGTAGAAAGCTTTAGATTAAGCATTCAATGATATCGCATTGTAGGTCTAGAACTTGGCCTGAATATTTGTTGAGGCGAAATCCTGAATAACACTTGGTTTGGAAAAGGATCGTAGGCCTTCTGTGACCCGATTGTGCCTTTCAAGCCTAACAAATGATATTGATCCCTATCATTTCCCACTTTGAGCCAAAGCCCTTTTCTTTTGACAACCACATCTTAGCCTATACCTTTCTGGGTGCTTAAATGCACTATTGCTCTCTTGGCTCGACCACCTCAAGCGCACTGGAAGCTTGCAACTTCGGACAAAGACCAAAGTGAAGGTAACAAACATAAAAAGGTGAAAAATACATACAAAGTCCGAGACAATAAAAAACATGACTTTAGAAAAGAGTAGAAACTCCGCAAAATCATTGCCCAAAACACTACTCCGAGCATGAATAATAACCCGGTGCACGTACATGGGCTCAACCCCACACACAGGCGCCACCCATAGCACGTAGCTATCACAAATAACTTAGGAAACTAGTGCCTCAACCAAGTTTAGGTAAGATACTTACCTCAAGCAAGCTAAATCAGTAATCTAAGAAGCCTTTTCCATGTGAATCAACCTCCGGATGGCTCGAATCTAGCCAAAATAACTTAATATCATCAATAAAGGCCATAGGAAATGATTCCAAATGAAAAAGAGAAGATCTTTAACCAAAAGCAAAATTCAACCCTAGGCTCGCACCCCGGAACCCAACCAAACTCACAAATTCCAAACAATTATTCCGATACGAGTCTGCTTATATGTGTTTCATCCAAATCCGACCTCATATCAACCCTCAAATCATCAATTTATGCTTTAGAAAAGGTTTTACTAAAATCCCCAATTTCTTCACTTTAATTCACCAATTAAATGCTAAAATAAAGGTTGGGATCATGAATAATGAACAAAATCCGAGTCTAAAACACTTACCCCAATCAAAATCGTGAAAATCCCCTCCAAAATCGCCCAAATCTGAGCCCTACAACTCAAAATATTTTAAAATAGCTAAAACACTCGAATATAGAGTACTTATGGTATACCCAGGCATATCGTTCGTGATCGAGGAACCAGCTTCGCGATCGCGAAAACTTCAAAACACTACCTCCGAATAAAGTTATGTGAACGCGAGACCTTGGTCATGAACACGATGCACAACACTCCTAGTCCTACGCAAATGCGATCCTCCTCCCCCATCACGAACGCTAAAAGTGTCATGACCCAAATCTCACATGTCGTGATGGCGCCTATCACAGTACTATGCAAGCCGACAATTACAATAAACCACGCCTCTTTAAATTTAGAAACATAGTAAAATAAGCTCAAGTGTAAAATCTCATAATACTGATAAGAAAATACCGCGATTCAATACAATATTGTCACGACTCGGATTTCCCACCCTCGGGTGTCGTGATGGCGCCTATTAGTGAAAGCTAGGCAAGCCGGTCAATCGGACTAATTACCACATTTTTATTTACGAATTCATTACACCATAATGCATCAACTGAAAAGCAGTAATTCAATAAGCGAAATATACACAAAGCTAATACTTTACACAACTAACGCCGATAAACTATCCAAAACGTTCTACCCAAGATTTGGTGTCACAGTTTCACAGACTATTTAAGAGTACTACAAACAGGGTTTGAAGGATATAACAAAATACTGTTTCTGGACCACATAGAAGAAACAGATACAAGAAATGGACAGGGGACTCCAAGATCCGGGGTCATCTGCAGAACTACCTTGGGTCGCCTGAAAATCAAAGGCTGGAAGCTTCCTACTGTTTGTAGCCTGCAGCACTGTGATCTGCACAAAAGAGTGCAGAGTGTAGTATCAGCACAACCGAACCCATGTGCTGGTAAGTGCCTGGCCTAACCCCGGCGATGTAGTGACGAGGCTAGGACCAGACTCCAGCTAAACCTGTGCAATTTTTAAGCATATATGTATCTACAACAGAAGATAAAATACATAAAAAATTAAAACGGGAAAGAAACAAAACATACATCGGAATAGCATACAGATAAAACGAAACGAATCATCAATGAATAAGAAAGAAAACTGCAATTCAGCCTTTATCACAATGAAATGTAATACAATCCACCCTTTTTCCCTCTAGTAACCTCTTGTTGCAGGCGTGCAACCCGTTCCCACTTACAGTAACCTCTTGTGGCAGGCGTGCCACCCGCTCCCACATACATAATATCCCGTGGCAGGCGTGCCACCCGCTCCCACATACATTACATCCCGTGGCAGGCGTGCCCCCCGCTCCCACTTACAGTAACCTCTTATGGCAGGCGTGCCACCCGCTCCCACATACATCACATCTCGTGGCAGGCGTGCCACCCCGCTCCCACTTTCATCATCAAAACAATCACAAGAAATAACGGCAAGGGTACAAATCAATAGAACAACTTCCCAGCAAGGGAACAAATAACAACAAAACAATCATCCTGGCTAGGGGGAATTCAGCTATAACCATACCAAACTTGACTCCTATTTTGCTCAATCAATGTCAATACTCAAGTATAGTCAAAATCCTACAATTAACCTCCCAACCCAATTATCATTTCATTAACTCTAGAAACGACTTTACTAATGTGACACTGGACCCTTTAAACTTCTATCGAACTTCTAAGACACTACCCACAAATTTTGACACTGGACCCCTTTGACCTAACAATTCTTACTCAACTAGTCTAGTCAACCATCAATTTTATGCCGAATAGAAGAAGGTTAGAACCATAACCAAAGGAACAACAAAAATGAAGAAGCCTCGTGGTAGGCATACCACCCGCCCTCAATTTACAATATCTCGTGGCAGGCGTGCCACCCGCTCTCACATGCAACACATCATACCAAGTCAAGGATAATATTCAACAACTCGAAACAATAGTCACACAATGATTATCCATATATGACCCACGGTTATGCGTGACACTAACATATAGACACTCGTCACCATGCCTATACGTTGTTCTCAACAAGGAGCAATTTCACAAATAAGACACGCTTTCTAATCCCTCGAGCAAAGGTTAGAACAAATACTTACCTTGCTTTGCAATAACTTCCTAGACTTCCAACAATTCTTCGAGCCCAACCTTTTATGGATGCTCACAAACTTCAGGTGGACACAATCGAGGCTAACGAGCTACAACTTGGTAAGGTGCCTTAACTCAGCTGAAATTCTTGGCACAATTTGCAGCAATTTGAGTTGGGTCTTTGGAATCAGAGAATGAGGTTTCTTGTAATAGATGTTGGGGTTTGAGGGGAGTGATTCCACGGTTGTTTTTCAGCTTACACTGGGGCTATTTTTCGGTGAGTCGCAGTTGGTTCTTGGCGGGTTTAAATGGGGAAAGCTGGGCTGGTAAATGGGAGGTTGATGACTATAATTTGGATATGTTTCTCACGGATTTTGGGGTTGTTTTCAAGGTGATTTGAAGGTTGATTTGCTGGGGTTTGAGGGTGTTTTGGTGAGTTTTTCTGAGGTAATTGACGAAATAAGGGGTTTTTTGCATGTTAGGGTTCCTAGCTCCTATTTATAGTGGGTCAAAATTCGGAGAAAAATAAAAGTTCAGGTGTCCAGAATGCGATCGCATTCTGGTCGCAAACTCAACATGCGGTCCGTATTTGGACTGCATTTCTGACATAGCATTTGGCCCAAGACTCTGTCTCACTCTGCGATTTCACTGTGAGATTTGCGGTCCGCATTTTTGACATAAAACTTGTCCAGTTCTCTATTCCACTCTGCGACACAGGCAGCGTGATTTGCGGTCCGCATTCCTGAAATGCGGTCTGCATTTCAGAAAGCATTTCTGACATGAACCATTACCCAGAAATCTGTCCAAGTATGCGATGCCCGTGTAAGATATGCGGTCCGCATGTCTGAATTGCGACCGCATATCCTTCATTACTTACCTTTTTGAACTATTTTTCTTAATTATTAGATTCTTATACCTCATACCTGCAAGAATGTTAAGATTACATAATTACAAAGAGGGATTGGCACTTAAAACAAGTCAAATCTAGACAATTAGTATCATATGTGTTTCTACGACACATCGGGCCGTTGTATTCTCCCCCTCTAAGACAACCGTTCGTCCTCGAACGGACAAGATAAAGAAGTACCTGAGTCGGGGAAAAGATCTGGATAATGACTCCGCATATCGGACTAGGACTCCCAGGTCGATGCCTCTGGAGGCTGACCTCTCCACTGAAAACGAACAGAAGGAAAACTCTTGGATCTCAGCTGACGGACTTGCCGGTCCAGAATGTCTACCGGTTCCTCCTCATAAGACAAGTCCTTGTCTTGCTGAATGGTGCTGAAATCTAGCACGTGAGTTGGGTCACCGTGATATTTCCGGAGCATGGACACATGAAAAATTAGATGCACGGCTGATAAACTTGGCGGCAATGCAAGCCTATAAGCCACCTCCCCCACTCGATCAAGAATTTCGAACGGACCAATGAACCTAGGGCTAAGCTTGCCCCTCTTCCCAAATCTCATCACGCCTTTCATAGGCGACACCCGGAGTAATGCCCGCTCACCAACCATAAAGGACATATCTCGTGCCTTACGATCCGCATAGCTCTTTTTCCTGGACTGAGCTGTACAAAGCCTTTCCTGAATGATTTTGACCTTGTTCAAGGCCTCTTGAACCAGATATGTGCCTAACAACCGAGCCTCTCCCGGCTCAAACCATCCCGGAGTTCGACACCGCCTACCATATAATGCTTCATAAGGAGCCATTCGAATGCTTGACTGGTAGCTGTTATTGTAGGTGAACTCTGCTAATGGCAAAAACTGGTCCCACGACCCTCCAAAGTCAATAACTCAAGCTCGGAGCATATCCTCCAATATCTGAATAGTCCGCTCGGACTGTCCGTCCATTTGAGGATGAAACACTGTGCTTAACTCAACCTGGGTGCCCAACTCCTGTTGAACTGCCTTCCAGAAACGCAAAGTAAACTGCGTACCCCGGTCCGAAATAATAGATACTGGCACACCATGAAGGCGAACAATCTCCCGGATATAAATCTTGGCTAACCTCTCGGATGAATAGGAGGCTGCCACAGGGATGAATTGTGCCGACTTGGTCAGCTTGTCAACAATGACCCAGATTGCGTCGAACGTTTTCCGGGTCTGCGGAAGTCCCACCACGAAATCCATAGTGATCCGTTCCCATTTCCACTTAGGGAGTTCAATTCTCTGGAACAGTCCACCAGGTCGCTGATGTTAACCTGCTGGCAGTTCAAACACCGAGCCACGTACGCAACTATATCCTTCTTCATTCTATGCCACCAATAATGCAGTCGCAAATCCCGATACATCTTTGTGGCGCCCGGATGAATAGAATACCTGGAGCTATGGGCCTCTTTCAAAATCAACTCCCGAAGTCCCTCTACATTGGGCACACATACTCAACCCTGTAACCTCAAAATTCCATCGTCACCTAAGGTGACCTGTTTGGCACCTCCTCGCTGCACCGTGTCCCTAAGAACACATAAATGAGGGTCATCAAACTGTCAAACACGTATTCGTTCCAACAATGAAGAATGAGTGACCGTGTAAGCTAATACCCGATTATGCTCAGAAATATCCAATCTCAGAAATCGATTGGCCAAAGTCTAAACGTCCAAAGCAAGTGGTCTTTCACCGACCGGAATATAAGCAAGGCTTCCCATATTGGCCGACTTTCTACTCAAGGCATCGGCCACCACGTTGGCCTTTCCCGGGTGATATAAGATAGTGACATCATAGTCCCTTAACAACTCCAACCACCTCCTCTACCTCAAATTTAACTCCTTTTGCTTGAACAGATATTGAAGACTCTTATGATCCGTGAACACCTCACACGACACGCCATACAAGTAGTGCCTCCAAATTTTCAAGGCGTGAATTATGGCTGCCAATTCTAAATCATGCACCGGATAGTTCTTTTCATGAGTCTTCAACTACCTCGAAGCATAGGCAATGACCTTGCCCTCTTGCATTAACACTGCACCAAGCCCAATACGAGAGGCATCACAATAAACTGTGTAAGGCCCTGAGCCTGTGGGTAAAACTAACACTGGTGCCGTGGTCAGAGCTGTCTTGAGCTTCCGAAAGCTCGCCTCACACTCATCCGACCACCTGAACTGGGCACCTTCCTGGGTCAACTTGGTCATCAAGGCTACAATAGGTGAAAACCCCTCCACGAACCGACGATAGTAGCCTGCTAGTCCCAAGAAACTCCGGATCTCTGTAACTGACGCCGGCCTAGGCCAGTTCTTGACTGCCTCAATCTTTTTCTGATCAACCTGAATACCCTCTGCCGATACAATATGGCCTAGAAATGTAACTGAACTCAACCATAATTCACATTTCGAAAACTTTGCATACAACCAACTATCCCTCAGAGTCTGAAGAACCACTCTGAGGTACCGCTCATGCTCCTCCTGGCTGCGGGAATACACCAGAATGTCGTCGATGAAGACTATAACGAACGAATCCAGGTATGGTCTGAACACTCGGTTCATCAAGTCCATAAAAGCCGCTGGGGCATTAGTCAACCCAAATAACATAACCAAGAATTCATAATGCCCGTACCGAGTACGAAAAGCTGTCTTAGGGACATCAGATGCCCTAATCTTCAACTGATGATAGCCAGACCTCAAATCGATCTTTGAAAATACCCTGGCACCCTGGAGCTGATCAAACAAATCATCGATCCTCGGCAATGGGTACTTATTTTTGATTGTAACCTTGTTCAATTGTCGGTAATCGATGCACATTCTCATTCACCCGTCCTTCTTTTTAACAAACAACACGGGCGCGCCCCAAGGTGATACATTGGGTCTAATGAAACCCTTGTCGAGCAAGTCTTGCAACTGCTCTTTTAATTCTTTTAACTCTGGCGGGGCCATGCGGTACGGCAGGATAGAAATGGGTTGAGTGCCCGGAGCCACATCAATGCAAAAGTCAATATCTCTATCGGTTGGCATCCCCGGCAGGTCGGATGGGAAAACTTCGGGAAACTCACGAACCACAGGCACAGACTCAATAGAGAGGACCTCAGCACTGGAATCACGAACGTGAGCCAGATAAGCCAAACACCCCTTCTTGACCATACGTCAAGCCTCCATATAAGAGATAATGCTACGGGTGGAATGACCAGGAGTCCCTTTCCATTCCAAACGGGGCATACCCGGTAAAGCTAAGGTCACAGTCTTGGCATTGCAGTCCAGGATGGCGTGGTAAGGTGATAACCAATCCATTCCCAATATGACATCAAAATTAACCATGTCCAAAAGCAATAAGTCTACGCGGGGCTCAAAACCCCATATCACTACCGCACACGAACGATGGACTCGATCTACCACAATGG
This sequence comes from Nicotiana obtusifolia, assembly GCA_002018475.1. NCBI lineage: Eukaryota > Viridiplantae > Streptophyta > Magnoliopsida > Solanales > Solanaceae > Nicotiana > Nicotiana obtusifolia. Next base: position 31,675 of record MCJB01048820.1, read on the forward strand.
AATCACTCACCGGCGTAGACACATAAACGGGAACACTCAATGAATCACTAGGCATGGCCAAATACGGTGCAAAATAAGAGGAGACATACGAGTAAGTAGACCCTGGATCAAATAATACCGAAGCATCGTTATCACAGATAGAACCGTACCTGTAACAACTGCATCTGAAGTCTCTGCCTCGGGCCGGGATGGAAAAGCATAACACCGGGGCTGAGCCCCACCACCCTGAGCCACATCTCTAGGACAGCCTGCTGCTGGTTGGCTCCCACCTCTGCTGACCTGAGCTCCACCTCCAGTACCCCTACCTCTACCTCTAGCACCTCTACCCCCACCTCTAGCTAGCTGGGCGGGCTGCGGAACATCTGGTGCCTGTGTCATAACACGGGAATCCTGGTGTGGAGAGTTGCTTAAAGCACGACGGCAATACCTAGCAATGTGCCTTGTGTCGCCACACTATAACAAGCCTTAGGCTGTCGACTCTGGAACCTCTGTAGCAGTTGTGCACTAATAGACTGCTGATCGGAATACTGCATCTGAGATCCGCGGGTACCTGAAACACTGTGAGAAACCTGGAGAGCTGACTGAAAGGGCCTAGGAGGGTGGCCTCTGCCATATGAATATCTGCTTCCAGACGAATTACCAACGAATCTGCCTGAATGGCGGGGTCTCTTATCCGACCCATGACCACTTCCATATGACAGAACCATCTCGACTTTGCGGGCCACATTGACCGCCTCCTGGAATATAATCTCACTACCAGTCTCCTTAGCCATCTGAAGGCGAATCGACTGAATGAGACCGTCAATAAATCTCCTCACCCTATCCCTCTCTTTAGGAAGTATGATGAGAGCATGCCGAGCCAAATCGATGAACCTGGACTCATATTGGGTAACTTTCATGGACCCCTGTTGAAGGCGCTCAAACTGCCTCCGATAAGCCTCTCTCTGAGTGACGGGGAGAAACTTTTCCAGAAACAACTCTGTAAACTGCTCCCAAGTCAAAGATGGCAAATCGGCTGGTCTAGTCAAGCAATAGTCCCTCCACCAAGTCTTGGCGGATCCAGACAGGCGGAATGCCACGAAATCTACCCTGTTGGTCTCAACAATACCCATATTCCTGAGGACTTCGTGGCAGCTGTATAGGAAGTCCTGGGGATCCTCCGAAGAAGCACCACTGAAGGTAGTAGCGAAGAGCTTGGTGAACTTATCCAGTCTCCATAAGGCATCGGCAGACATGGCCGCCCCATTACCAGCCTGAGCTACTGCTCCCGGCTGGACTGTCACAGCTGGCTGAACCGCTGGAACCTGAGCCTGGGGAGCTACTTGCTCTGGGTTATGAATAGCAGGAGTCTGAGCCCCTTCTCCGGACTGAGGAGTGGCTGGTGCTGCAGGAAGTAAGCCTGCTCGTGTGACATTTTCCATGAGGCCCACCAACCGAACCAAGGCGTCCTGGAGAACTAGGGTAGCAATAAACCCCTCCGGGACCTGAGCTGGGCCAACCGGAGCTGCTGGGGTTGGAACCTCCTCGTCAAGATCAATCCGAGGTTCCGCCGCTGGTGCTGCAGCAGGAGGCTGAGTCCTGCCCCTGCCTCGACCCCTAGCATGACCTCGGCCTCGCCCTCTGCCCCGCGTGGAAGCTGTTGCTGGGGGGCTGGGGCTGCGGAGCGGTAGATGAGGAAGTGCGTGTTCTCGCCATCTGCGAAAGGACAAAGTAGGAATCCAATTAGCATTTGAGGGGCAAATCGCAAGACAAGAATGAACAAATGTGAAATTTTTCCTAACTCTGTAGCCTCTGGGGGATAAATACAGACGTCTCCGTACCGATCCCTCAGACTCTACCGAGTTTGTCTGTGAACTGTGAGGCCTATATAAACCTAGGCTCTGATACCAACCTGTCACGACCCGGATTTCCCACCCTCGGGCGTCGTGATGGCGCCTACTAGTGAAAGCTAGGAAAGCCGGTCAATCGGACTAATTACCACGTTTTTATTTACGAATTCATTATATCACAATGCATCAACTGAAAAGCAGTAATTCAATAAGCGAAATATACACAAAGCTAATACTTTCACAACTAACGCCGATAAACTATCCACAACGTTCTACCCAAGATTTGGTGTCACAGTTTCACAGACTATTTAAGAGTACTACAAATCGGGTCTGAAGAATATAACAAAATACTATTTTTGGACCAATAGAAGAAACAGATACAAGAAATGGACAGGGGACTCCAAGATCCGCGGACGTCTGCAGAACTACCTTGGGTCGCCTGAAAATCAAAGGCTGGAAGCTTCCTATTGTTCGTAGCCTACAGCACTGTGATCTGTTCAAAAGAGTGCAGAGTGTAGTATCAGCACAATCGACCCCATGTGCTGGTAAGTGCCTGGCATAACCCCAGCGAGATAGTGACGAGGCTAGGACCAGACTCCAGATAAATCTGTACAATTTTTAAGCATATATGTATCTACAGCAGAAGATAAAATACATAAACAATTAAAACGGGAAAGAAAACATACATCGGAATAGCATACAGATAAAACGAAATGAATCATCAATGAATAAGAAAGAAAACGGCAATTCAGCCTTTATCACAATGAAATGTAATACAATCCACCCTTTTTCCCTCCCGTAACCTCTTGTTGGAGGCGTGCAACCCATTCCCACTTACAGTAACCTCTTGTGGCAGGTGTGCCATCCGCTCCCACATACATCACATCCCGTGGCAGGCGTTCCACCCGCTCCCACTTACAGTAACCTCTTGTGGCAGGTGTGCCACCCGCTCCCACATACATCACATCTCGTGGCAGGCGTGCCACCCGCTCTCACTTTCATCATCACAACAATCACAAGAAATCCCGGCAAGGGAACAAATCAACAGAACAACTTCCCAGCAAGGGAACAAATAACAACAAAACAATCATCCTGGCTAGGGGGAATTCAACTATAACCATACCAAACTTGATTCCTATTTAGCTTAATCAATGTCAGTACTCAATTATAGTCAAAATCCTACAACTAACCTCCCAACCCAATTATCATTTCATTAACTCTAGAAACGACTTTACTAATGTGACACTGGACCCTTTAAACTTCTATCGAACTTCTAAGACACTACCCACAAATTTTGACACTGGACCCCTTTCACTCCTAACAATTCTTACTCAACTAGTCTAGTCAACCATCAATTTTATGTCGAATAGAAGAAGGTTAGAACAATAACCAAAGGAATAACAAAAATGAAGAAGCCTCGTGGTAGGCGTACCACCCACCCTCAAATCACAATATCTCGTGGCAGGCGTGCCACCCGCTCCCACATGCAACACATCATACCAAGTCAAGGATAATATTCAACAACTCGAAACAATAGTCACACAACGATTATCCATATACGACCCATGGTTATGCGTGACACTAACATATAGACACTCGTCACCATGCCTATACGTTGTTCTCAACAAGGAGCAATTTAACAAATAAGACACGCTTTCTAATCCCTCGAGCTAAGGTTAGAACAAATACTTACCTTGCTTTGCAATAACTTCCTAGACTTCCAACAATTCTTCGAGCCCAACCTTTTATGGATGCTCACAAACTTCAGGTGGACACAATCGAGGCTAACGAGCTACAACTTGGTAAGGTGCCTTAACTCAGCTGAAATTCTTGGCACAATTTGCAGCAATTTGAGTTGGGTCTTTGGAATCAGAGAATGGGGTTTCTTGTAATAGATGTTGGGGTTTGAGAGGAGTGATTCCACGGTTGTTTTTCAGCTTACACTGGGGCTATTTTCCGGTGAGTCGCAGTTGGTTCTTGGTGGGTTTAAATGGGGAAAGCTAGGCTGGTAAATGGGAGGTTGATGACTATAATTTGGATATGTTTCTCACAGATTTTGGGGTTGTTTTCAAGGTGATTTGAAGGTTGATTTGCTGGGGTTTGAGGGTGTTTTGGTGAGTTTTTCTGAGATAATTGACGAAATAAGGGGGTTTTTGCATGTTAGGGTTCCTAGCTCCTATTTATAGTGGGTCAAAATTCGGAGCAAAATAAAAGTTCAGGTGTCCAGAATGCGATCGCATTCTGGTCGCAAACTCAACATGCGGTCTGCATTTGGACCGCATTTCTGACACAGCATTTGGCCCAAGACTCTGTCTCACTTTGCGATTTCACTGTGAGATTTGCGGTCCGCATTTCTCACCATATTTTTGACATAAGACTTGTCCAGTTCTCTGTTCCACTCTGCGAAGCAGGCAGCGTGATTTGCGGTCCGCATTTCAAACAGCATTTCTGACATGAACCTTTGCCCAGAAATCTATCCAAGTATGCGATGCCCGTGTAAGATATGTGGTCCGCATGTCTGAAATGCGACCGCATATCCTTCATTACTTACCTTTTTGAACTCTTTTTCTTAATTATTAGATTCTTATACCTCACACCCTGCAAGAATGTTAAGATTACATAATTACAAAGAGGGATTGGCACTTAAAACAAGTCAAATCTAGACAATTAGCATCATATGTGTTTCTACGACACATCGGGCTGTTACAAATATCCCCCAAAATCCGGGTGTCACTGAGTGCATGAGCATCTAACTGACAACATACTCTGACTGCTAAACACTGTCTAGTAAGATAGAACAATACAAATAACTGAAAAAATGAGAGTCAAGGTCTACGGATGCCAAGGCAGCTACCTCAAAAGTCTCGGATAGATAAAGCTCCAAACCTAGCAACCGTCGTGCTCAGAAGTACCTGGATCTGCACACGAAATGCATAGTGTTGATGAGTACAATCGACCCAATGTACTCAATAAGTAACAAGACTAACCTTGGGCTGAAAGCAGTGACGAGCTCAACCAATACAATCCAAATACAGATTTTTAAACAATATAGGTAGGACAGAAAATATGACAATAATATCTTAGAGAAACTCATAATATATTGGCACCCAATACAGGAATGTAGACATGATATTAGGTTTAACAGTTAAGCTCAATACAGGTAAAATATTCCAATTCTGACTGATATGAGGAATCTTACATCTTTATATCTACATGTCAATGTGCATGTCACATGTGACGCATCACAATGAAAATCTCACGTACTCACACTCTCAGAGTACTCAGTCTGACTGTCTTAATTCTCGTTCATCCTACTCAGTCACTCAGCATTGTACGACACCTGCGCTCACTGCTGGTATGTCATACTCTGGAGGGGCGGATCCTGCCCAAGCGCTAATAATAAGCTAATTTGGCTTGCTGCGACATGCAGCCCTATCCCATAATAATAAAGCCTAAAAGGCATGTTGCGGTGTGCAGACCGATCTATATTATAATAATAATATATATAAAGCCATAAGGCCTGTTGTGGCATGCAGCCCGATCTAAAAATCTCACTCACAATACGGCCCTCAGGCCCTAACTTAGTCATCAATCTCTCTATTCTCTCGGGCTCACAAATCTCATGTCAATCAGCCCAAACGATGATATATAGCACAACAATAAATAGTAACATAGACTGAGATATGATATGCAAATGATGGATGTGACTGAGTAAAAAGGTCATCTAAGCAAATTATTCAACAGCAGAAATAACCTCAGTGGGTCTCAAACCGGATAAGCATATAGCCTAACATGATTTCTAACGTGGATTGCAGCTCAATTACTCTAACTCATAGAGAACACATGAATAGCAACAATGTTTGATGACTAGACAGTACCACAGAATCAACCAGGTCCCAATTACTACGATGCACGCTCACACGCCCATCACCTAGCATATACCTCACCTCAACACCAACCACAAAACACGTAATTCAGGGGTTCATACCCTCATAACCAAGTTTAGAAATGTTACTTACCTCAAAATCATGCAAATTTCTACTCCAATAAGCCCTTGCCTCGCGAATCAGCCTCTGAATGCCTTGAATCTAGCCACAAACAACTCGATACAATCAACACAAGCTATAGGAATCAATTCCATATGACAAAGCTAAGTTCTTTAACAAAAGTCAAAAATCCAACTCAAAAAATCAACCCTGGGCCCATGTCTCGGAATCCAACATATAACAAAATCCGAACACTCATTCAACCACGAGTTCAACCATACAAAAATTACTCAATTTCGATCACAACACGACACTCAAATTTTGAACTTTAAGCCTATGAAGTTTCTACAATTATCCCCAATGTTCCAACCCAAAAAACACTAATTAAATGATAAAAAAACAATGATAGATTCATGTATATTAACCAATCCGAGTTAGAATAACTTACCCCAATCACTTCCTTTAAAATCCTTCCATGAATCGTCTCAATCCGAGCTCCCAAAATCAAATTATGAAATATAACTCTACCCCTCGTTTTTGATATTTAACAATTTGCCCAGATCCCAAAAAGTCCCTCGTGATCCCGAAGAACAAAAATAAGTTGCCCTAAAAAATAGCCTATGCGAATGCAAGGACCAAGTTCCGAACGCGATACATGGACTCCCAGACCTACGCGATCGCGAACCTCTTCACGCAATCGTGAAGAACAAATCACGTGAACTCCAGTCTCCTCCATTCTTCTTCGCGAACGCGACCTAACACATGTGTTCGCGTAGCACTGCCTTCCCAAGCTTCGCGATCGCATACACCTTCTCACAAATGCATAGCACAAATTCCCTAGCGTCCAATAATACTATTCGCGATCGCGATCCTCCACTCGCGATCGCGTATAAGGAAACCAACAACAGCAAAATCAGTAGTCCCTCCAAGTTCAAAATGCGTCGAACATGATCCGAATCACACCTGAGGCCCACAGGACCACAACCAAATATACCCACAAGTCCAAAAACACGACAAGAACATAGTCGAGCCCTAATCACATCAAACAACATCAAAAACACAAACCGCACCATAATTCAAGCCTAATGAAACTAATGAATTTTTGACTTCTAGAATCGATGCCGAAACCTATCAAATCAACTCCGATTGACCTCAAAGTTTGAACACAAGTCATAAATGATACAACGGACCTATTCCAACTTCCGAAATAAAAATCTGAGCCCAGTAACCACAAAGTCAACTCTCGGTCAAACTTTTCAACTCTCCAAACTTTTATTTTTTCAACTTTCGCCAATTCAAACCAAAATCATCTACAGACCACCAAATCAATATCCGGATACACTCCTAAGTCCAAAATAACCATAGAAAGCTATCAGAACCATCAAAACTCTATTCTGATCCATTTACTCAATAGTCAACATCCGGTCAACTCTTTCAACTTAAGCTTCGAACCTTGGGACTAAGTGTCCCAACTCATTCTGAAACATTCCCGGAACTAAACCGACCACCCCGAAAAGTCATATAACAACAAGTGCGCATAGAATAAGAAATAAATAGGGCAACGAGGCTATAATACTCAAAATGACCGCCCAGGTTGCTACAAAAAGCCCAACTCCCCCAACTAGCCTCCCCATGTATGGGAACGCAATCAAATCAATGCAAACGCGAAGGACACTGCCCCTCCAAGCTTCACCAGTAAAATCATTCCTTCGCAAATGAGAAGAAAAACTCTCCTGCCATCAGAAATACCCTCTGCGAACGCGATTGCCCTATAGCAATCATGAAGAAGCCAGAATTGAGAATTAGCAGTTCCAAAACATGGAGAAATGGTCTGAAACCCATCTAAAACATATCGATGCCCCCAGGACCCCGTCCAATCACACCAACCAATCCCAAAAATATCATACAGACTTACTAGAGGCCTCACATCACACAAAACAACATCAAAATCACGAAATACACCTCAATTAAAGCCTAAGGAATCAATCCAACTTTTGAAATTCAAAAGTTACGCCGAACAAGCCTAATCAACTCGGAATAACCTTAAATTTTGCATGCAAGTTCCAAATGACACAATTGACCTATTTCAACTTTCAGAAAAAAAATCCGAACCCAATACTATCAAGGTCAACTCTTGGTCAAATCTATCAACCTTCCAAACCTTCAATTTTTCAACATTTACCAAAAAGCACCAAACCAACCTATAGGCTTCCAAATCCACTTTCAGACATATGCCTAAGTCAAAAATCAGCATGCGAAGCTATTGGAACTATCAAAACTCCATTTTGGAGTCGTCTACACAAATTTCAAATTCCGGTCAACTCTCATAACCTAAGCATCCTACCTTTGGACTAATTATCTCAATTCAACCCAAAACTTCCCCGAAACCAAACCAACCATCTCGGCAAGTCACATAACCACAAATATGCATATGTAAAGGCATCAAATCGGCGAAATAGGGATAAAATACTCAAAACGACTGGCTGGGTTGTTGCATTCTCCCCTTCTTAAAGAAACGTTCATCCTCGAACGAGTCTAGAATCATACCTGGAGTCTCAAACAGGTGGGGATATTTGTTCCGCATCTCCTGCTCGGTCTCTCAAGTAACCTCCTCGGCCGACTCACCTCCCCGGTGAACATTCTCCAACGCCATTTTCTTCGACCTCAACTTTCGAACCTGACGGTCAAATGGCCACCGGCTCCACGTCATAAGTAGAATCCTCATCCAACTTTACTGTGCTGAAGTCTAAAATATGTGATGGGTCACCATAATACATGTGGAGCATAGACCATGAAACACTAGATGAACTCCCAATAAGTTGAGTGGCAATGCAAGTCTATAGGCCACTTCACCTCATCTCTGAAGAACCTTAAAAGGACCAATATACCTAGGGCTCTACTTGACCTTTCTTTCGAACCTCATCACACCCTTCATGGGAGAAAATCTTAGCAAAACCTTCTCACCCACCTATATGCAACATCACGAGCCTTCCTGTCAGGATAACTCATCTGCTTGGACTACGCTGTACAAAGCTGCTCCAAAATAAACTTCACCTTCTCCAAAGCATCACGGACCAAGTCAGTGCCCAACAACCTAGCGTCCCCAGGCTCAAACCAACTAACCGAAAAACGACAACTCTTCCATATAAGGCCTCATAAGGAGCCATCTAGATACTTGACAAAAACTGTTCTTGTAGGCAAACTCTTGTAATTGGAGAAACTGACCCCATGAACCTCCGAAATCAATGACACATGCATGTAACATGTCCTTCGAAATTTGAATTATGCACTCGCTCTGCCCGTCTGTCTGGGGATGAAATTGGGTACTCAACTCGACCTGTGTGCCTAACTCACACGGCACTGCTCTCCAAAAATGCGATGTAAATTATGTGGCTCGATCCGAGATAATAGACACGAGCACACCATGAAGGCGAACAATCTCCCGAATATTGATCTGAGCTAGCTGCTCTGAAGAATAGGTAGTCATGACTCTAATGAAGTGTGCAGACTTTGTCAATCTGTCCATAATGATCCACACTGGATCAAATTTTCTCAAGGTCCTCAGAAGCCCAACAACAAAATTCATATTAATACGCTTCCACTTCCACTCTAGAATATCACTAGGTCTCTGATGCTCATACTTCACTTGTTGTCAGTTCAAACACCAAGCAACATACTCCACAATATCCTTCTTCATCCTTCGCCATAAATAGTGCTACCTCAAATCCTGATACATCTTTGTGGCACCCGGATGAATGAAATAATGCAAACTATAAGCCTCGTCAAGAATCAACCCATGTAACCATCCTAATTTGGAACATATATTCGACATTTTATCCTCAATACCCCGTCATCACCAATAGTAACCTCCTTAGAATCACTGTGTTGCACTGTGTCCCTCGGGACAAACAAGTGGGGATCATCATACTGATGCGCCTTGATGCGCTCAAACATGACGGCCGAGATACAACATAGGCAAGAACTCTTCTGGACTCCGAAATATCCAATCTCATCAACCGATTGGCCAAAGCCTGAACATCCAATGGTAACGGTCTCTCGCCAGCTGGAATATAAGCAAGACTCCCCATGCTCTCAGCCATCATACTGAAAGCATTAGCCACCACATTGGCCCTCCCGCGATGATAAAGAATGGTGATATCATAGTCCTTTAATAGCTCTAACCACGTCAGTTGCCTCAAGTTCAGATCCTTTTGCTTGAATAAGTGCTGGAGACTCCTGTGATCTATGAACACCTCACAATACATGCTGCAAAGATAATGCTTCCATATCTTGAGCGCATGAAGAATGGTTGTGAACTCCAAATCATGTACAGAGTAGTTCTTCTCATGGGGCTTTAATTGACGCAAAGCATAAGCAATAAATCTATCCTCCTGCATCAACACATAGCCAATGCCAATCCGTGAAGCATCACAATAGACTATATAAAAACTCAATCCTGAAGGTAAAACCAGAACTGGAATTATAGTCAAATCAGTCTTGGACTTATGAAAGCTCTCCTCACAATCATCAGACCATCTAAATGGGGCATCCTTCTGCGTCAATCTAGTCAATGGGGCTGTTATACCCATCCACAAAGCGGAGATAATACATAGACAGCCTAAGTAAACTCTAGATATCAGCAGTAGAAGACGGTCTGGGCCAATTCTAAACTGCCTCAATCTTCTTCGGATCAACCTCAATCCCCTCACTGGACACCGAATAAAGCCAAAACTCACACTTGGAGAATTCAGCATATAGCTTCTTCTCCCTCAAAATCTAGAGCACAAGCCTCAAGTGCTTCTCATGGTCCTCCTAGCTGCGAGAATACAACAATATATCATTAATGAAAACTATGACGAAGGAATCAAGATATGGCTGAAATACGCAATTCATCAAGTGCATAAAGGCTATTGGGGCATTGGTCAGCCCAAAAGACTTCACCAAGAACTCATAGTGACCATAGTGGGTCCTGAATGCCATCTTCGGAATATCTGAATGGTACCTCAATCTCAAATTAATCTTCATGTATACCCTAGCACCATGAGTAATTGTACACACAGAGATAGTTCTTTATGCGCTTTATACTTGATCACATTAGTGTTTTGTACTAGTTGGATTTATGAAACTGTGCAGGTTATACAAGTATTATTCATAATTCTTGCTTCTTTTACCTCGCCGAGGTTAGTTATGATACTTGTTGAGTACATTGGGTCAGTTACACTCATGCTACACTTTGCACTTAATTATGCAGATCTCGGTGTCGGACTTAGTCATCAGTAGCCGAGGCTCGTAGCATAGTTGATTGCTAAGAGACGAGGTAGAACTTCATTCTTGAATGCAGTTTTGGCATCTATTTTCTTATGGACTGTTGTCTTTATTTTAGACACTATTGTACTCGGTCATTTCAGACTTGTATTTCTGTATTAAAGCTCATGACTCCATATTTACCAATTCTAGGAGATTTATCATATATTAGCCTTATTTTGTCATATTGAGTTTTCAGACTTATGTTATTTCTATAAATTTTGATATTTTGGTTCCTTATTGTTATGTCCGACTTCCCTAGCAAGTGTGTTAGGTGCCAACATGACGGATAGAATTTTGGATCGTGACAAGTTGGTATCAAAGCCCTAAGTTCATAGGTATTACGAGTCATGAGCAAGTTTAGTAGAGTCTTGAGGATCGGTATGGAGATGTCTATAGTTATCCTCGAGAGGCTACCGACCCATTAGGAAACTTTACTTTTTCGCATTCTTGTCATGCGTGTTTGTTATTTTCAAAGTTTGAAACTTGACTATTCTATTCTCTCATAGATGTCGAGGACACTTGCGATTGGATTAGGCGAACGGCCACAGTGCCACTAGTTAGGTCCACGAGAGGTCGAGGACGTGATACGGGCCGAGGTGTAGCACGTACTATAGCCAGAGCAGTACCTGTGGAGCCACCAGTTGCTCCAGCTGAGGAGCAAGTACCAGATGTTGTTGAGCTGGTGGGACAAGCTCAGGCACCAGCAATGCCCATAGTTATTCCTGGCCTTCAGGAGGCCTTAGCCCATATTTTAGCTATGTATATAAACCCGGCTCAGTCTTTTTCAATTATAGTTGCACCAGCAACTTCACAGGCTGGGGGAGATGCCTAGACTCCTACCAACCATACTCCAATGCAGCTAGCTCAAGGTCACCAGACACCGGGTGTATTCCAGTTTAGCCAGTTGCCACTACTCAGGCCGAGGTTGGTCCACTTATGAGTGATGAGGAGCAGAAGATGTTAGAGAGGTTTGGGAGGCTTAAGCCTCCAGAGTTCAGTGGATCAGAGTTAGAGATGTTCTTGATTTTCTAGATAGGTGTTAGCGGATTCTTTGTAAAGCGAGTTTTTTGGACACCAATGTGGTTGCATTTACTACTATCTAGTTGACATGGGTAGCTTACACACAGTGGCATACTTATGACTTGAGCAGGCTAGCTGATGCAGCACCCCTTAAATGGTATGAGTTCTGAGTTCTCTTCGTAGAGAACTTTATCCCGTAGACTCGCAGAGAGGAGCAACATAAGCAGTTTTAGTAGCTATGCTAGGAAGGTATGACAGTGACCTCAATATAAGATGAGGTTCACAGATTTGGATCGTTATGCAATATGGTTGGTTCCCTCTGAGAGGGAGAATATTAGGAGGTTCATTGATGGCTAAACTATGGCTTACGTTTCAGTATGGCTCGAGAGGTTGCGACGGATACTAGGTTTAACTAGGTGGTCGAGATTGCTAGCCGCTTAGAGCTGGTTTGTAGGCAGGAGCGTGAGGAACGGGTGGCCAAGAGACCTCGTTGTTCAGGTGGTTTTAGCAATGCCTCATCTGGAGGCGAATCCCATCATAACAAAGGTCATCCTTCTAGACCCGTTCAGGTAGCTCTACATGTTCCTCATAGTTCTTCAGTTAGCCATAGTTCTTACAGTGCATTCTCAGCTCAGTAATCTTTCAGTGCATTGCCGGCACAGAGTTCTTACCATGCTTCCGCTACATAGGGTTCCATGGGCAGCTATCCAGATTATCAGGTTCAGCAGCTCCACCGAAGGAGTGGTTGTTTTGAGTGCAGGGACTAAAGTCATCCCAAGAAAGATTTCCCTAGAGTATTGAGTATGGTTCCACAGTAGAGCTCTCACCCTATGATGTCAGCACCAGTAGCTACACTACCTGGACAGCCAGCTAGGGGTGGGGCACAGTCAGCACTAGGTCGCCATAGAGTGGGAAGCCGTTTAGGTGGTGGTCAGGCCCATTGATGCGTATTTCTAGCCAGGCCAGAGGTAGTTGCTTTCGCTGCCATGATCACAGTTATTGTTCTAGTGTGCGACAGGGATGCTTCGGTATTATTTGACCCTGTTTCCACTTATTCATATGTGTCATCATACTTTACTCGTTATTTTTACATGCCCTGTGTTTCTTTAGTTATGCATGTTCATGTATCTACACCAGTGGGTGATTCTATTATTGTGGACCGTATGTCTCGGTCGTGTGTGGTGACTATTGGGGGTGTGCCAGTTCTATTTATGAAGAAGAATGATGGCACTATGACGATGTGTATCGACTACAAATGGCTGAACAAAGTTACAACTAATAACAAGTATCCACTACCGCGCATTGATGACTTATTTGACCAGCTTCAGGGTGCTAGAGTGTTCTCGAAGATTGATTTGGGGTCGGGATATCATCAGTCAAAGATTCAAAATTCTAATATTCTAAAGACGGCATTCAGGACCCGCTATAGTCACTACGAGTTTCTGGTGATGTCTTTTGGGCTGACCAAAGCCCCAACAGCCTTTTATGCACTTGATGAACAGTGTATTCTAGCCATATCTTTATTCATTCATCATAGTATTCATTGATGATATACTGGTGTACTCACGCAGCTAGGAGGATCATGAGCAGCATCTGAGGATCATACTCCTTGAGGGAGAAGAAGATATATGCAAAATTCTCTAAATGTGAGTTTTGGCTTGATTCGGTGGCATTCTTGGGCCACGTCGCATCGAGTGAGGGGATCAAGGTAGATCTAGAGAAGATTGAGTCAGTTCAGAGTTGGCTCAGACCGTCTTCAGCTACTGTGATTCAGAGCTTTCTTGGGTTGGCAAGTTATTATCGTCGTTTTGTACAGGATTTTTCGTCCATTGCTGCACCTTTGACTAGATATAACTAGAAGGGTGCTCCTTTCAGATGGTACGATGAGTGTAAGACGAGCTTTCAGAAGCTCAAGGCTGCATTGACTACAGCGTATTTGACTTGGTGCGGTGTTGATGTAGGACGGTAGGGTGATTGCCTACGCGTCTCGACAGTTAAAGGTTCATGAGAAAAATTACCCTGTGTATGACGTAGAATTGGCAGCTATTGTTCACGCAGAAGGATCTTAATTTACAGCATCGGAGATGGTTAGGGTTGCTGAAAGACTATGACATCACCATATTATATAAACCGGGAAAGGCCAATGTGGTGGCTGATGCATTGAGTAGGAAGGCTGATTGTATAGGCAGTTTGGCATATTTATTGGTAGCAGAGAGGCCACTAGCCATGGATGTTCAGACTTTGGCCAATTAGTTTATGAGATTGTATGTTTCGGAGCCTAGTCAGGTTTTTTCTTGCATTGTGGCTCAGTCATTATTGTTGGAGTGTATCAAGGCTCGCCAGTTTGATGATCCTCATTTGTTAGTATTGAAGGACATGGTGCAGCGGAGTGGTGCTAAGGAGGTTGTGATTGGTGATGATGGTGTTGTGTGGCTTTGAGGCCGGATTTGTGTTCCAAATGTGGATGGGTTGAGAGAATTTATACTTGAGCAGGCTCACAGCTCGTGCTATTCCATTCATCCAGGTGCCACGAAGACGTATCGCGACTTGAAACAGCACTATTGGTAGCGGAGAATGAAGAAAGACATCGTTGCTTATGTCTCTCGGTGTTTGAATTGTCAACATGTGATGGATGAGCATCAGAAGGGAGGGTTGATTCAGAGATCAGAGATACTGGAGTTGAAGTGGGAGTGCATCACTATGGATTTTTTGATAGGCTTGCCATGGACCTTGAAGAAATATGAGGTTATTGTGGACCGTTGACTAGGTCTGCACGCTTCATTCCGGTGGTGATTTCTTATTCTTCAGAGCGGTTGGCTCAGATTTGCATCCGGGAGATTATTCGCTTGCATGCATGCCCATTTTCATCATTTCTGACTGAGGCATGTAGTTCACATTGTAGTTTTGGAGAGCAGTGCAGCGAGAGTTGGGTACACGGGTTGTGTTAAGTACAACATTCCACCATAAGACAGACGGGTAGTTCAAGCACACCATTCAGATCTTGGAGGACATGTTACGTGCCTGTGTTATGGATTTCGGAGGTTCATGTGATCAGTTTCTTCTGTTTGCAAGATATAATTTTAGAAAATAACCTCTGTTGGGATTGTGGAAAACCAGGGCATAGAGCTAGCGAATGCAAGTCCAACTAAAGAAGAAGAAGATTAATCTTCTTGAAATCAGCAAAGAAGCTAAAGAAAAGCTTTACTCCATTTTAGAAGAAGGAACTTCTTATCACTCTTCCACTTCTGAAGACTTTAGCAATGACGAAGATATCGGCTTCGCTTATGAGTCTGACTCTAGTCAACCGGGGTGAGAGTGCCAATGCAACAGAGCCTTTTGCAGTTGTGATATTGCGTCTCTTAGAATCAGGGTCTGTTCTGAATAAAGGTTTGACAGCTACTTGAACTAAACTAATATGCAGGGAGTTAAACTGGTTTCTATGCCTGTTTATATCATGTTTATTTAGTAATTTAATAACTTCTAAAGAGTTATTGATCGCGGTGGTAGACTCACAGGTCTTGATATTGTGCCTCTTGATATCTTCGTTAGCATGACTAGTTTACGATTGTCTATGGTCTAGTGATTCCTAGAAGTTCTCTTGGCCTTACATCTTTATGGTTTTATTTGAGTAATGAAAGGAATTCCAAGAATAATATCTTCGTTTTCATGTCCGCCATCCGACGATCTCGGAAAGCTTCTCTTTGCTGGAGAGAATAGATATTGGTATACCAATTTCTCTTGATTTGGTTATCAGGATGGGTCCATAAATTTTTAAGGATTTTAGGATCAGGAGCGAAAGGTTCTTTAGACCTAATCATAAGAAGAGAATCATTTTTAGAAGGAGGCTCCATTTCATTAGCAGTAGGACTACCGGATAAGGAGTTGGTCTAGTACTAAACCTTGGGGATTTCTCCAGAGAAGTCTGCTTCCTTGATTTTACCTTTGTCATTAGAAGGTGAAGGGAAGTCTTCTGCTTCGATTTCTTGTTCCCCCCCCCCTCCCCCCCGGGGGCTTTACTCCATTTTAGAAGAAGGAACTTCTAATCACTCTTCCACTTCTGAAGACTTTAGCGATGACGAAGATATCGACATCCCTTATGAATCTGACTCTAGTCAACCAGGGCAAGAGTGCCAATGCAACGGAGCCTTTTGCAGCTGTAATATCGCCTCTCCTAGAATCAGGGTCTTAACCAATGATTCTAAAGAAGCCCTTTTTGATATAATCCAACACATCAATGACGAAGAATCTAAGAAAATAGAAGAAACTAGAGATAAAACTCTGTTCAAAGCCCAATCTACTGTCTCTAAAACCAGTACTAGTAAGTTCATTGAACCTAAAAAAATCTTCAAGATAACCGAATTCTCTAGAGATAAATTCCCTAATCTTAGTGAAAGCTTTGATATCTCTAGTAACATTCTTGACAAAATCAATGAAAAGCTTTCCAAATTCAGCATCACTGAAAAAGGTCCCTCAAATGACAAAAGTGTAAATACTATCCAAGAAGATACCGGTAATCTTCAAAGACTTTCAAACGATCGCTACCACAACAGATGAAATTGAAGTCGATGCTCTCATAGAAAATCCCCTCAAAACAAGAAAATACTATGAGGTTATACTCGTTAATACTAATTCCATTGAAGTGGAACATACCTTGAGTCCAAGAGACCCAAATTATATTAGTTATTCAAGGATCACTATCAAAAGGATCTTAACGCCATTTGAATAGTTTGCAGATCACTTACACACCCCTGTTATATTATCCATGCAACATAGGCCATGGACCTACAATTGGCATGACTACAAGACAGCATGGTTCAACTTTCTGTATCTCAGATTAGGACATACCTGGTTTGTCAAAAACAGTCCAGAAATTATTAAATCTACTATCCCCAGGTGGTTCTACGAAAGGTGGAACTTATTCGGAGGAAATAAATAAATCCTGCCACAATAATTCCTAAACATGGAAGGTTTTTTACCAAACCATCTTGAACTAAACTAATATGCATGTAGTTAAACTGGTTTCTATACCTGTTTATATCATGTTCATTTAGTAATTTAATAACTTCTAAAGAGTTATTGATAGCGGTAGTAGACTCACAGGTCTTGATATTGTGCCTCTTGATGAAGGTAAAATTACCTAATTGGTAAATACTTTTAAAAGATTCTTCTGGAATACTCTAGTTTTGAAGATCATTTTCAAGTTTAGCAATCTTTGTTGCTTGAGAAGATAGATTTATATTATTTAAAATATTTTAATTTGAATTCATTTTGTAAAAGTATACTGTCTTGGTCCATGAATTAGAAGAATAGGTTAACAGTGTATAAAACAGAAATATGTATATGCAAATATCTAAGCACGACTAGTTTACGATAGGTGATATGTTGAGAAAGCCTATTTATTTTGAAAATAGTTTTATCAGTAATAAAATTACTTTCTTCTTGAGAAAGAGTAGAGCATGACTAGTTTACAATTATCTATGGTCTTAAGTGATTCCTATGAAGTTCTCTTGGCCTTACATCTTTCTCTCCCTGAACAGTCAACATTTAGATATAGGCATAGACTAACTTCAGTATTATAACATAATTAACTATGACTAATTCAATCTTCCCTCTAAAGGAGATAACCTTCCAAACCCCGGGGGGAAGAATTAATCGAAGCAGAAGACTTCCCTTCACCTTCTAATGACAAAGGTAAAATCAAGGGAGTAGACTTCTCTGGAGAAATCCCAAGGTTATCTACAGGGTATATTACTGACTTATGACTTTATGGGGAAAATTTTCTGATGCCTCTTCTAAATTAAAGAGAAACCTTATATAGACTTCCGAGGGGAGTGAGGGGAGTGCCATTTAATCTTAGGATTACATTTGGATGGCTAAGAATTTGCCGACAGATAAAAGGGGCCTCTTTAAAAGATGGCTGATAAGATAAAATAAGTTATAATAAAGTTGATAAGGACAACCATTATTAGATTCCTTTTAGAAATAGTAGAATGTCGATAAGGAAAACCATTATTAGATTCCTTTTAGGAATAGTAGAATGCCCTTAGAAAAAGTAATTCAGGTTCTTTGAACCTTTACTTTTGTCCAAGGGTCGTTTCCCTATTCATAATAGGCATCTTGGTAGGCTTGTGCTAATCCTTTTGGGTTCACATGTCACCATTGTTGTTTTCTTCTGAAGAGGATTCTTCTATGAGTTGCATTATTTCTTTCTCATTTGGATCTTCATTTTTTTCCATGTCTTGGAGAGCCTTCTTGGGTTTTTCCTTTAATGTTGCTTTTGAGGGCGATGCATTA
Source organism: Nicotiana obtusifolia (assembly GCA_002018475.1). NCBI lineage: Eukaryota > Viridiplantae > Streptophyta > Magnoliopsida > Solanales > Solanaceae > Nicotiana > Nicotiana obtusifolia. Next base: position 50,111 of record MCJB01048820.1, read on the forward strand.
GAGGATGCCATCTTCGAGACTTTGCTTTGTGTTTTTTATGTTAGACTGGGAGTCCATCCTTTGATTTTTATCTCTTTTGATAAATATTTAATTTGTTCATTATCCACTTTCGAGAAGTTCCATGAGATAATAAATGATATTCTCTTTTCAATAAAATACTTGCACATTTTAATGTGCTCTACAAGAGAATTAATTTCTTCTTTGATCTGAAATCCATCGAACCTGTTGAGAAATGGTTGTAGCAGGATTTGCTTATTTCCTCCGAATAAGTAACCACCATTCATAGAACCACCTGGGGTTAGTAGATTTAATAATTTCTGGACCGTAGTTGACGAACCAGGTATGTCCTGGTCTGAGATACAGAAAGCTAAACCATGCTGCCTTGTAGTCATGCCAATTGTAGGTCTATGGCGTATGTTGCATGGATAATGTAATGGGGGTGTGTAAGTGATCTGCAAACCATTCAAATGGCGTAAAGATCCTTTTGATAGTGATCCTTGAATAACTAACATAATTTAGGTCTCTTGGACTCAAGGTATGTTCCACTTCGATGGAATCAGTATCAACGAGTATAGCCTCATAGTATTTCCTTATTTTGAGGGGATTTTCTCTGTCTACATAATTTCCATCGGTGTAGCAAGGTTTGATAAGATCTTCAATTTTGAAACCCTCGTAGTTCTTGTCTAGGGCCATTATTGGTAATACCTGCAAGGTAATAAAATCAAATGTTTCTTGAAACTTTGTGATACATAGCACTATATTACTATGTATCACAATGTTTCAAGACAATTTGGCAAAAAAAAAAAAAAATTTATCTACAGTGCCATGTATCACAAAGTTTCAAGATGATTTGGTTAACAAAGAATTCTTGCTTAGAGTAGATTGTAAATCTCCCTGTAGATAACGGGTATCTCCCGGGTATTGATTCTGCAAATTCAAGTAGCCCAAAAAGACAGAAACAAAACTACCTTCAATGTGCCATTTGGCCAGTATGAATGGAACGTCATGCCATTCGGCCTCAAGAACGCTCCCTCCGAGTTCCAGAATATTATGAACTCAATCTTTAATGACTTCACCTTCTCCAAACCATCACAGACCAAGTTAGTGCCCAACAACCTAGCGTCCGCAGGCTCAAACCAACGAACCGGAGAACGACATCTCTTCCATATAAGGCCTCAGAAGGAGCCATCAAGATACTTGACTAAAACTGTTCGTGTAGGCAAACTCTGCTAATGGGAGAAACTAACCCCATGAACCTCTGAAATCAATGACACAGGCACGTAACATGTCCTCCAAAATTTGAATTATGCACTCGGTCTGCCCCTCCGTCTGGGGATGAAATTGGGTACTCAACTCGACCTGTGTGCCCAACTCACATGGCAGTGCTCTCAAAAAATGCGATGCAAATTGTGTGGCTCTATCCGAGATAATAGACACAAGCACACCATGAAGGCGAATAATCTCCCAAATATTGATCTGAGCTAGCTGCTCTGAAAATAGGTAGTCATGATTGTAATGAAGTGTGCAGACTTTGTCAATCTTTCCATAATGGCCCACACTATATCAAATTTCCTCAAGGTCCTCAGAATCCCAACAACAAAATCCATATTAATGCGCTCCCATTTCCACTCCAGAATATCACTGGGTCTCTAATGCTCATACTTCACTTGCTGTCAGTTAAAACACCAAGCAACATACTACACAATATCCTTCTTCATCCTCTGCCTCTAATAGTACTACCTCAAATCTTGATATTTCTTTGCGGCACCCGGATGAATGGAATACCACAAACTATAAGCCTCCTCAAGAATTAACCCATGCAGCCCATCCACATTTGGAACATAGATCCGACCCTATATCCTCAATACCCCGTCATCACCAATAGTAAACTCCTTAGAATCACTGTGTTGCACTGTGTCCATCAGGACAAACAAGTGGGAATCATCATACTAATGCGCTCAAACAAGAACGATCGGGATACAACATAGGCAAAAACTCTAACCGATTGGCCAAAGCTTGAACATCCAATGCTAACGGTCTCTCCCCAACTGGAATGTAATCAAGACTCCCCATGCTCTCAGCCATCATACTCAAAGCATCGGCCACCACATTGGCCTTCCTGGGATGATTAAGAATGGTGACATCATAGTCCTTTAGCAGCTCTAACAACGTCAGTTGCCTCAAGTTCAGATCCTTTTGCTTGAATAAGTGTTGGAGACTCATGTGATCTGTGAACACCTCACAAGACACGCTGTAAAGATAATTCTCCATATCTTGAGCGCATGAAGAATGGCTGTGAACTCCAAATAAAGTACAGGGTAGTTCTTCTCATGGGGCTTTAATTAATGCGAAGCATAAGCAATAAATCTAACCTCCTGCATCAACACATAGCTAATGCCAATCCGTGAAGCATCATAATAGACTATATAAAAACTCGATCCTGAAGGTAAAACCAGAACTGGAGTTGTAGTCAAAGCAGTCTTGAGCTTCTGAAAGCTCTCCTCACAATCATCAGACCATCTTAATGGGGCACCCTTCTGCGTCAATCTAGTCAATGGGGCTGCAATCGATGAAAACTCATCCACAAAGCAGAGACAATACACAGCCAACCCAAGTAAACTCTGGATCTCAATAGTAAAAGACGGTCTGGGCGAACTCTGAACTGCCTCAATCTTCATTGGTTCAACCTTAATCCCCTTACTGGATGCCGAATCAAGCCAAAACTTACACTTGGATAATTCAGCATATAGCTTCTTCTCCCTACAAATCTAGAGCACGATCCTCAAGTGCTTCTCATGGTCCTCCCAGCTGCGAGAATATACCAATATATCATTAATGAAAACTATGACGAAGGAATCAAGATATGGCTGAAATACACTATTCATCAAGTGCATAAAGGCTATTGGGGCGTTGGTCAGTCCAAAGGACATCACCAAGAACTTATGGTGACCATAGCGGGTCCTGAATGCCATCTTCAAAATATCTAAAGCCTGAAATCTTCAACTGATGGAACCCCGATCTCAAATCAATCTTCATGTATACCCTAGCACCCTGAAGCTTATAAAACAAATCATCGCTACGCGGTAGTGGGTACTTGTTCTTGATAGTAACCTGGTTCATCTACCTGTAGTCAATACACATCCTCACAGAACCATCTTTCTTCTTCATAAATAGAACCGGTGCATCCCCAAGCGACACACTAGGCCTAACAAAATCCTTATCAAGAAATATTTGAAGTTGTTCCTTTAATTCCTCTTCAACTTCATCGGTTCCATACGACATGATGGAATAGAGATGGGCTAGGTGTGCGGCACCAAATCTGTTACAACCCATATTTGCATACGTTAGCTTACGCCGTAAGTTAGTCTACGTAGGTACGAGAAGAGATTATCTTTGAGATGATAAGAATTTAGTCTTATTGGTCTTAAATGATACAAGGGTGAATAAGAGTGGTTAACAAGTACTAGAAGTTAAACGAATCAAGGATGTTGTAACTCGTATTTTCGGGTAAATCTAGAGGTGATTAATATTACCAGGAGGTTATGTTTTAAGGTATTTGAATCATATAATACCCGTTTCATAAGTCTTGAAGTCAAACGATTTATGAAACAAAAATCGACAAAAGTTGTCGCAACTTACGTTCATAATTTTACTCATACTTTAGGTCAAATGTCACTACAATTTTCTCCCAATTTACTTGGAATTACGGGGTGATCTACCCATAAAATTGAAGATCTATGAGTCTAGTTTCTAACTCATTAAACCGTTTGTCGATACGATCTCTTAGTTGACAGATATTCGCGTTTTTGCGAGGCAGCACCAAGCAGCTCTCAAAGGGGCCCACATAGGCGGTTAAGACTTGTAGATGTATATAACACGCTTCAAACCCGGTTTTAAGTCAGTTTTTTCAGTATATGCAGACCTTAGAACCCTAATAACACCCTCTCAAGGTTATCTCATGATCCAAGACTAAAACAAAGGGCAAACAACACAAATCAAATGTCGGGAATCCCGTGGCGCTAGTAAGTTCCTTATTCTTCTTGTTGTTGCTGATTTTTGTGTTGTTCCAGCCTGTGTGGGAGGTTTTATGTTATTTAAAATACTCCTTCAAGTTTTAATATCAACCTAGGTGATTTCAAGCCTTCTAAAGTGATTCTAGTGCCGAAAACCCCTAATTGATTGCTAGCTTCGCTCCCTTATTCTTGTGGCAGCATTGGAGGGATATTTCATGGTCAATTAAGGTCAAATTGGAGTTGTTATTTCTGTTTAAAGGTGAGGAACCTCTTACCCTACATGTATTTAAGATTATCCAAGTTACGGCTAAGTCGTTGAAGCTAGAACTTGTGAGATATATGTCGAAAGGCTTGCTAGTAATGTTTTTGGTAGGTGGACTATTTTGGGAGGCTCAATATGGTTATTATTGATGTTGTTTGGGATTTTTGGTGATTTTTTAACTTGTGGGATAGGGGATGTGCTGTCCGTTTCATCGTAAAATAGGTTACGGTTGATACATAATAGTTACGACGCTTAAACGATAACGATAATGTCATTTCTCTTATTGTAGACTAAGGACTCGTGGCATTTCCATAGCTTGAGATTGGGCAGTATATACAAGGTATGTGAGGCTATCCCTTCCTTCTTTTGCACGACTTCGATTGTGTGTAATGTAATTAACGAGCTTCCAAAGATACTCCACTCTTAGGGGCTAGCAGTATATACATTGTTTCCCTTCTTATGGAACGATTCATGTGATGTTACTTATCTTTATCTTTATGTTATTAATGTTGTTGGTACTTCCTGATGCTTATTAGATTCTTGATGAGGATGTAATCCTAATAATGTGTACGGAGGATACCGACCTTACGTCACTCCGAAAGGTTGAAAAGGTGATTCCAATGAGTCCAGCACGCATCATATATATGTATCTATTTTACTCTATCGAGCCGCGCTATAATCGGTCGGGTATGGCACCTATTGTGCAACCACTGATCAATTGGGTTTTACCGAGCTCCACGTGGTCGGGTATGATTCTACCAAGCCTTATGATGGCCGGGTACGTTTTTACCGAGCCTATTAGGGCCGGGTACGATATGATGATAATGATGCCCACAGAAGCGTATGTTTTAAAAGTTTATGTATGTATATATATATATATATATATATATATATATATATATATATATATATACATAT